>JAPYZI010003897.1:0-21421 GCA_030523105.1 Ophioninae sp. A BG-2022a | reverse complement strand
ATCGACCACCGCGTTTGTGAATTCTACGAAGACTGATGCTCGATTTTTTTCATTGAAAACTTGACTGGCGATGAGAAAACTGATTTCGAATATTTGTGAGGTTGCGTCGATCTTCTGCGCGTACTTGAGGCAATGTTTCGCCGCGTCACAGCTGTAAATTAGGATTTTTTTTGTCCGAATTTTACTGAAAGATCGTAATGTCGATGACGACCGACTGAACAACCGATAACTGAGAAATCTCGTACAAACATGGTTGCTAATTCGAATCGAGATTGCTGAGTTATCGGTTGCTCAGTTGGTTTTTATCGATACCACGATCTTCGAGTAACTTTCGGACCAAAAATAATCCGTATTTCCAGTTGCGATACGTGAAACAGTGACTCCGCTCAGAGATTTTCACGAGTTAAAAAAACTTCTACCGAAGTCACGTTTGGTTGTTCAGGATCATAGCGAACCGGCCCATCAGAACGTGCGATGTAATAGTTCGTTTTTTCAGGACACCCTGTATACGTGCATATACTCGAAAACGATTTTATGTCAAGCCTACCGTAATGATCGCGCAGGGACTGAATCATTATTATCACCGGCGTTATACAATTTCTCGCGAGGCAAATTACATCTCAATCAAAAGAGTATAACCTCCTCCTCCTATTTTTCTCGTATCAGGTGGAACAAAAAAGAAAAGAAAAAAATAATATATATATATATATATATATAAATATACATATACATATAAAAAGAAAACAGCAAAGTGCGAGAAGGCCTGAATGGATTCTCGACGCGAGACTAATCGAATTCATTGCCGCGGGTCCGCGCGGAACTCGCGCGAACCTTTTGTGCCGGCTAAGAAAGAAAAAAAAAAATACGAAAAGAAAAGAAATCGAGTAATGACGAAAAATCGTCGCGACGTCGGAGGAAGAAAAAAAAATTTTATCGATACGTTTATTTCGATCAGCGACGGAATGTTTGGGGAGGGGGTCGATGATTATTTCAATCAGAAATAATGGTGCAGACGTTTCGATTTTTATATTTTTTTTGTTTGCGTTAATTTTTTGTATATATTTTTATTTATTTTTATTTATTTTTATTTTACGTTGGCTTTTTATTGAGTCGATGCTACTATTGATTTCGTGATCTCTCGATCTATAAATCCGGGCTTCGAAATAACAGTATATTCACGATGTTTATTTCGATGTTTTTCACTTCGAGAAAAAAGAAGAATTATTTATTTGTTTTTTTTTTTCCGGTTGTGAAATAATAGTGAATCGCTGACGTCAGTTTGGGTTTTCGAAAGGGCGAGAAAAGTGTTTACGTAGAAGAAATTGGGATGGCCAAAATTTGGGACGGTAGAGTTCAAAGTTTCACAATTTGTGCACCTCGATGAGAGGAACGCACACGATGACGTACGACACCGAGCTGTCATCGAAATCTCGAGTGCGTACGAGCTCATTCGAGAAAGTCTCTCGAAAGTAAAAGCCTGGAATAACTCACAGGGACATTACCCTCTCGTGAGAATCGGCTGTACCAACTCGCGCGAGCACGCGAAAGATGTTGATTGAAAATCAATATTTTGATTCATCATTAATATTATAAAATATATTTATTTATTTATTCGGAAATAATTATGTATTTTCAACTAATTATTTATTTAGAAATAATCATAACTACAATGAATATTTATTCATAAGTGATTATAATGAAAATAAATATTTATTTAGTATTAACAAGGCTGACTTTAAAAAATCAATTTTCCATTCATAATAAATCTTGTAAATTAGTTGTATTCATTTATTTATCAGTGATTATTTATTTATAACTAATTATATATTTTTAATCAATTATTTATTTTTATTAATTGCAACTAAAATAATTATTTATTTATTGATAAATAATGTTACAAAAAAATATCTATTTGCAATGATCAAGATTACGAGTATTTTGGTCTTAGTTATCCCGACTAATTATATATTTTTAACCAATTATATATTCATAATTAATAATAACTAAAATAAATGATTATTTATTGATAAATAATCTTTTAAAAAATATCTATTTACAATTATCAAGCTTACGAGTATTTTGATCTTGGTTATCTCCACTATTTATATATTTTTAACCAATTATATATTCATAATTAATTATACGTGAAATAAATATTTATTTATTGATAAATAATCTTTAAAAAAATATCTATTTGCAATGATCGAGGTTACGAGAATTTTGATCTCGATTAGTGGTCTTTACGAATGCGGGGGTACTGTTTAGGCGTGGTCGATTCGTCGACGCTCGCCCTCGGGACACGCAATCCTCGACCTGCGTGGCACAACCGTGCGCGGTCCGTTCGCGTACTCCCGATGTTACCGCGCATAAATTCAACGCGGAGCAATAATATCCGCGCGGTTCGTATATTCGCCTCCTCTCGAGGGGAGCGAGTTTTGTAAGCCTCGGTGAGACAGGTGTTCCGTTGCATCACATTCGACACGAACAATTTGTTTACCACCCATAAATATGTAGTGCCCCACACGTGGACGCGTCTATTCGCGCATGCGTGTGCTTCGTGTCACGTTTATGACGTACGAGGTTGGATGCTCGACGTCCGATACTCGAAGCCCTCGGGGCAATCGAGTCAATCTATTACAGCTGATACGACAGACTAGGAGAACAACAAAAAAATCTTTCCACTGAAATCACCTCTAGGATTGGCATTTTTCTATTATTTTTTTTCTTTTTATTCATTTTTTTTTTTTAAATTACGCAGTTCTGAGAGAACGAGAAGAATTTCTCGTTTCGTTCAATTATTCGCACGATGAAAATAATATTGAATATTCAAATAAACATTTTTTTAAATCTGAATTAAATTTTTTTTTTAATATTAATGATTTTTTTGTTTCAGTACGAATTTAGAGTCGTTACATTTTTATTACATTTCTTTTCAATTTTAATTTTGATTCTTCAAATTTTCATTCGTATTTTTGCATTTTTTATTTCAGCTCTTAAATTTTTCATTTAAATAAACTGAAATTTAATTTTTATTTTACATTCGAGAAAAAAATTTCACGAATAACATATTTATGGAAATTCGACTCGATGGCATCGCATGAATTATATTAAATTTCAATTAAATCCATTGAATTCCAAATCGCGTTGATTATTATTATTATTATTATTATTTTATTTTTCTTAACTGATCATTTTAAAGATTTTTCAATATTGTATTTACAATTTTTATATGAATAATTGTATTTTCATAATTTTTTAATACTCATCATAATGTTTTATCGACATTTTTATTATTATTATTAATTCTAAGTGATAATGATAATAATAAAGTTACATATCCGCTCTGGCAAAAAGAGAATTATAAAGGATCATTGCATAATTTCCAAATCGGGAAAATAGTCGTGAGAAAAGTACTTTCATGTCTCATAGAAAAGAAAAAAAAAACAAAGTCCGTAGTGAGCCTTCGTATTTCAATTATCGATTTTTCCTCTCTTTGGAAAAATGGCCTTTCACAAACGTTGACTCGCCGTGCTAACGAGGAGAAAGAAATTTCTCCGAAGGAAGAACGACGTGACAGCAGCGCTGGAAACTGCTACGAGTGACGAAAAAAAGTCGTCGAGCTCTCGTCACGCGGACTGGCCACCCGATTCGTTCTCACGATACCTCCACCCATTTTGGTCGCCCTTTATTAATAATGTTGCTTAATCTTAATATTTAAATATTTAAATATTTTTTAGTGGTTCTAAATTTTTTAGTATTTTTTTTTACATATGTTCAAGAATTTTATTATTATTAATTATTTTTATAATTATTTTTTGTTTTTGAAAATATTTCATAATGTTTCTCACACTTCCAGCTACTTTTTTCGTATTTCGTATTTCATCTAACTCTTCTTATATTTTCCTTCTTTCCTTTTGGCTTATTTTTTTGTCTCATTTTGAAAAACAGGGTTTTTCATTTCTTAGTGTATAAAAATAAAATATTATCATGTTTTTGAACATTATTTAATTTTGTTTTCAAACATTTCTAAGTATATAAAATTTTTGCAACGTTTTTTTATTAAATATATTTTTAAATATTAGTAAATATTGTTTCTACAATAGAGTTTTTATCATTTCTAAGTGGAATTTTTTATTTCCCTCGTATTTTTGCTTGCAAAATTTTATTCAATAAATCCAAAAGAAATAAAATTAAATAAAAAAACTTTTTGTTAGTTTCGAAAATCAACCTAAAGTAGTTTTAAGTAAAAAAAGATAATAATTTTCATTACTCTCTCATTTCCACTTTCAAAATTCCCTTAAATAAATTCATCATAAGAAATTAAAGAAATTTAAAAAAAAAAACGTTATTTTTTGGTTTCGAAGATCAACCTAAAGTAATTTTAAGTAAAAAAAAAAGGATAATAATTTTCATTACTCTCGCATTTCCACATTCAAAACTCCATTGAATAAATATATATAAAAAAGAAATTTAAATAATTATTTAAAAAAAAACTTTATTTTTTCGTTTCGAGAATAAACCTAAAGGGGTATCGAGTCCAAAAGTTCCCTCGAGTGGTATCGAGTTTCAAAGCGTCAGCGATAATGCCGAGTCCTTTCAAATTTTGTCAACTGACGATAATACATATCGCGTTTCATTTTTTTTCCTCTCCCACGATCTTTTCTTCATAAAGAGGAGAGTTAACGGTAGCTCGTTTCAATGGGTCCATTTTCAATGTCGTATTGGATCGTCCAATGAAACGATTTGTAAGAACTCGCCAAAAGAGAATATCCGTATTAAGTGGCGGGAGGGGAGGGGGTTGTGAAAAAGTTGAGGAACGATTGTTGGAAGAGCAAAATTGAAGCGCGCACGCACGTACGCCCACTCGTGCGTGCTGGAAAGAAAGCTCAAACTTTAGTAACTTTATTGAGAATGTCCGGTACGAACAAGAGGCGAACCGAGTCCACTTGACCCACTCTGACCTTAATTAGTCCGCCCGAGGCACAAAAAGGTACTTAAAGATGTAAATCGAATGAATACGTGGACTAAACGTAGCCAGGAATGTCCACCCCCACTCATATTTCAATTGATACTTTTGTTTATTGATATTAAAGTTTAATCAATTCTCAGAGGTGGCCATTAACCGTGGGATTGAAATTCGTATCGTTGGATGACAAAGATTTCATTTTCCATTTTTTTTTTCAATTATTTGGTTATTTGATTAATTAATTGTAAGAAATTAATTTTTTAATTGACATTTAATTAATCCTCAGGGTTGGCCATTAACCGTGGGATTGAAATTCGTATCGTTGGATGGCAAAGATTTCATTTTCCATTTTTTTTTTCAATTATTTGGTTATTTGATTAATGAATTTTAAGAAATTAATTTTTTAATTGACATTTAATGAATCCTTAGGGGTGGCCATTAACCGTGGGATTGAAATTCGTATCGTTGGATGGCAAAGATTTCATTTTCCATTTTTTTTAAAATTATTTTATTGTTTGATTAATTAATTGTAAGAAATTAATTTTTTAATTGACATTTCATTAATCCTTAGGGGTGGCCATTAACCGTGGGATTGAAATTCGTATCGTTCGATGGCAACGATTTCATTTTCCATTTTTATCTTTCAATTATTTGATTAATTGATCCAATAATTGTAGTAAATAAATAAAAAAAAAAAAAAAAAAAAAAAAAAAAAATAAAAAAAAAAAAAAAAAAAAAAAATGCGCATCTTCAATCGTAGAACTACAATTTTCGGTAATCAAATATATATTTGATTCCCAAAAATTCCGTCGATTACCAAACCCAAACAAATTAACTTCAACATAAAACAGACTTTCCCCTTAATTTAACCCATCCAATCAATAACCCTTAATCACTGAATTAACTCCAGTCATTAAATTTCAATTTTAGCCATTAAATTTACGAAAAAAGGACAAATTCGTTTTTTTTTATGAATATTATTCTCACAAAATAATTATTCATTCGATTTCCTGTTTCGATGAGATCGTCGGATCACCGGAAACGAAGGATGCGACGAAATTGATCATTAAGTGCAGGCGGGGGGGGGGGGGAAGGTGATCCATCGACGTGTGAATCACTTTCGCGAGAAACGATTTCACGGAAGTGTATTAACATCTCGTGTTACAGTCACAACTCGAAGTTGATCTCTCCCGGTCTTCACGATCGCGATCCTCGAGTTTCCCCCTCCCTTTCTCCCAACTCCCTCTCCTCGTTCCATCGATGTACTACGTTTCAACTTTTTCTTTTTCGTTGCGCACACTCGCGCGCCCAACGAAAAATTCGTATGTAGAAATCGTGTGTACACATACCGACACGGATTATACGGCGTGTACGTAATCGGAATTCCAGATAGGTGCGTGATGTGTGTGCGTGGGGATGGATATCGTAGACGCGCGAAGTCTCCGCCGTAGCTGGATAATCAATTCAGTCGTTTAACCGCGAATGATACGAGCGGAGCTCGCGTCCAAGAATCCACGCATAGCCGATCTCGAAATCGAGAAATAATTAAAAAATAAATCAATAAATAAATAACCAGAAATAATAAAAACAATAAAAATATATTTATTCCAAATCAAATAAAATTATACCAGTGAAAACGATTTTTTATGTGTGTGTGTGTGTGTGTGTTTTATTTTTTGGTGAATACTTTTGAGTATTTCGTATCAAATATTTTCAAAAATTTGAAAAAACTTGGAAACGAAACGAGAAAGTTCACGAGTGAAAAACAATTTTTTATTTTTCTTTGTGATTCTCATTTTTGTTTTGTTTTGTTGAAATAACGCTTATTAATAAAGCGTTTCGATTTTTCGAGAAAAAGAGAAAAGAAACTGAGTGTTGTGTGGACTTTATTTGGTGAAAAAAAAAAAGAAAGTTCTACGAAAAAAGTGTTAGTATAATTGTCAAACGTTTGATGCAATGACAATACAAACAAAACGAAAAAATCGATTTAACTGCGATTAATTTTTCGTACACTCAAGAATTTGGACGAATAATTTTTTTATTTTATAATAAAGAAACATAAAAAATATTTTTCAAACATTTGAAACATTTTTAAAAGAAACGAACATTGAAAGTGCAAAGAAATAAATCATTTTTCATAAATAATGAATCAACGTAAACGATGACTTCGACCCGAAGAAAAAAAATACAAAATTTTAACCACCGAAAAAATGCTACTTTCGTTGACAATAACAAAAAATAATAATAATTCAACGTGGGTGGGAGGTTTGAATCGAATTAAAAATTGAGCGATTCTCATTGCTCTCTCTCGAGTGGGTGTGGAGAACTAAGCACGTAAATATATCGGTGACGATAACTGGAGCATAATTTATGATCGTTCGGAATCATCCAAACCTCCGCCCATAAACCACGAAGCTTTTGAATACTTTGTTTTTTTTTCTTCTTTCTTTCGTCAGTTTCTTCGATAATTGCCAAATATTTGAACGTATGTCGATAATACGAATTGCCGGATTATGTAAAAACTTAACCGTGATGGACCATCCGATCCACGAGTGTTTTTAATTAAAAAAAAAAAATTTTTTAATAAACGAGCACCAAAAAAAAAAAAAATAACATGTTCGTCAAATACGTGGACATGTTTTCTGATGAAGGATACGTTTCTGATCCACAAAACGTAGGTACATTTTGAAGAATTTTCTCCCTTCAGAGATTTCTTCCCCATTCACGATTATTTAAGTAAAATTATTTAAACAATCGATTATTTAGTTTGTGTTCAATTTTTCAAACTTAATAATTTTCAATATTTTTTCTTTAACAATCGAAATTTATTTATCACTAGTATTACGATTTTTTACTATTCTTACTATTATTTTGATTATTATTATTATTATTATTATTATTATTATTATTATTATTATTATTATTGTTGTTGGTGTTGTTGTTGTTGTTGTTGTTATTGTTTTCGTTGTTGTTCACATAATAATAATAATAATAATAACAATTATAATAATAATAAAAATCGATTTATTAAATTCTATAAAATTACTCAAATAATCGATATTAAAAAAATCGATTAACCAGTGGTAATAGATTTCGTTTGATAATGGTAAAATACAATTTTTTTAAAAATGCAAAAAAAAAATGACAACGTGCAATATTGAGATGACCGTATTGTGAACAAAATCAGGGGATCGTTTTAACGAGCACCGCCGAATCGATCGTGCGATAGGGATTGAAATAAAAAATAAAAAAAAAAGAATAAGAAGATATGCAATGCAGATTCGCGAGTTACGAAATGTGCCGGAACGCGAGTACATTAATCCTATTGTGGATGCGATTTATTGATCTTTTTGACAGGCGACCTGATTATACTGACGGATGGACCGAAAACGAGAGAGGCGGTGGCTCTCCGGGTGGATATTCCGCCGCGGCTCTCTCCCACTAACCGTGCACATTTTTTTTATTTTTCTTATTTTTAGCTTCCACTACCATTCACGAATACGACTGATTCATAGGCGTTTATAATCAAAGTACACTCGCGATTGCACGCGCATGCGCAACTTTACGCTCGTTTGAGTCGTTTTGAAAATTGTCGAAATCAAAAATGAAAAATCTTTTGCTAAACTCTGATATTAGATAATCAACGATACATATATATATATATATGTATATGGATATGAAATAAATCATTAATTATAATTACAATTATACCGTAATTACGATGATTAATAATGTTTAATTGTTTGTACATTAAGGTTTATAATAATCGTAATTTAGCATAACAATTATTATTATTAATGATATTATTAATATATATTTAGTATAATTATAATAATTAATAGAAATAAAAAAATTCAATACAAAATATGTAATTAATTAATTTTAATTGAACTATATTATATCTTATGTTGATTAAATAAGATGAACAGTTATATAACAACAACAATAATAATAATAATAAATTCATGAATATTTTATTTTATTCTTCTTCCTCTTTAATTTATTTTGCCTCCTTCCATTGGCTTTTATTTCCTCTCCAATTTGAGTCGCCCGAAGCGACGAAAGATCGTTTTTATTTATTTCTATACCTTAACAGCAGCCTAACCCCTTAATACAAAAATTCACGAAAATAATTGTCGGGCCGGTATTCCCGAACAATGGGTTTCGGGATTTTGTACCCGAACGTTGCGAATATGTAAATGCCTCGTTGATTCTTCTTTCGCAAAGCCTCTTTTGCAAGAGATACTCGTCCCTGGTACCCGGTAGTTGAGGATTAAACGTCAAAGCCCTTAATCCGTGTGTCGGGACTATGGTTGATTGTACCTCGTGGTATTACGATGCCTCAAACTGGTACGTTTGTACGATTGATGGCGAGGGAAGGAAGACGCTTTCTTCCCCCCCCCCCCCCTCCCCAGGCAAATTTTTGTGTAAGGTATAAACGTTTAATGTAGTTTATACCAATATACGTATTATTGCGACCAACAATGACGAATGGAAAATCGTCCGTGATTTTTTAAAAATCTGTGCTTATTTTGTTTGGGTTAAAATAAAATTAAATAAAAAATGTAATAGATTTAATAAAAAATAAAAATCATTCTTGTGCTAATTCTTTTTTTCTTCTAATTCGAAAAATTTGATTAAAAAATAACAGTAATTATTCGAAAAACAAATCTGCGATTTCTTGGATGAATATTTGGATAAATATTTTTTGAAATATTGAATTGAAATTTGAAATATTCAATTGGAATTTGAAATATTCAATTGAAATTTGAAATATTCAATTGAAATTTGAAATATCCAATTGAAATTTGAAATATTCAATTGAAATTTGGAATATTCAATTGAAATTTGAAATATTAAAATTTGATAATTTTAAGGTAAGGATTTTTTTCGATAAATATTTTTCAGGATAAATAAAAAGGTCACTCTATATATATATATTTTTTTTTTTTTAATAGTCCTCGTACAGATTCACGCTGAGCAATAAATAATACAGTTAAATAAAAATTGGGGTTCATCGACCTTCGCGACGAAAAGAAAGTTTCTCCCGTTGAGAGGACGAAGAGCGCGTGTCTCTCGGAAAGATTTTAACGAGCGCGTCTCGCTCCCTCGCTCATCTTCCGTCAACTGCATTTCCGCGGAAATAATTTGTTGAAGAAGTTGGTCGGGTCTCGGTCCCCCGGGCGAGAAGGGGGATTGTCACGATCCGCGCTGTAACTCTGTTACGTTACGTACGTTAATGAACGGTTATTAATTGTGCTCGTTTGTTTTGGTCTGTTTACAGGTGCAGAGGCTAGCCGAGTACGAAAGATATCTCGGACAGGAAGCCCGGAATCTTCAGGTGGACGGTAACGAGAGCGGTAACGTTTGTAGCGCCGCTGTCCTTCAGCGCGGCCAGCTCGAGGGCGATCTACATCGTATACAGGAATTATTTCCCAGCGACAATTTGCGCCTCCACGAACGCGATGTCCTTACCACGGTATGATCTCGAAAACACAATTTATTTTTCTTTTTTTTTTGATTTTTCACAAATTAATTAGTCAATTAATTATGAATCAACAAATAACATTTACGTATAAACAATACAGTGAAAATAAAAAATAATTATCTTTTTTTTCTTAACAAATACGACGTAAAAAATAATTTTTCAATACGGATAATACAGCGAAAATGAAAAATAATCATTTTTTCTTTTACTTAATTTTTTTTTCAATTAATAACGGCCCTGTTAAAAATAATATTTATATATGAATAATTACGGTAAAAATGAAAAGTAATCGTCATTTTTTTTCTTACTTTTGTTTCAATTAACAAATGTCGAGCTGCAAAACAATTAATTATGAATAAAACAGTAAAAATAAGAAATTGTCATTTTTGTATTCCTTATTTTTTTTTTTTTTTTCAATTAAAAAATTACGAATGATAGAATAATATTTAAAGATGAATAATAGAGTAAAAATAAAAAAACAATCGATAGTTTGAAGTATTTTCTTTTTCAAATAAATAAAAATAGTAAATAATACACACGGTAAATATTTATTAAGCAAAATAATGTTGTCTTTATTTTTATTTCGTGGACTTTAAAAAATAAAATGATGAATATAAAAGAATAACATTTTTTTAAATGATAATTTTTTCGAAAATCAATCAAAAGTGAAATTAAAATAAACGGGGATTTCCGGTGATCGCGAATGTTACAGAAAATGAAGAATCTCATACGGAAGAGAAGCGGCGGAAATACGGGAAGACTGACGAGGGTGCTGTCGCAAAAATCATTGAACGTCGCGTCATCCTCGCCCGCGCCAAAATCACCGCCTCGAACGTTTCTTCTCGAGACACCGGTTCAATTTACGACGGTGAGTGGTCGTAAATTCTCGTGTATCCGAACGAACAGAAAAACGATGTTTTTTCTCTCGTCTCCCTCCTTCTTCTCATCTTTTTTTTTTTTTTTGTTAATTTTATTCGAGACGTTTCGTCACTTCGGCGAAATTTATTTTGCCCCCGAGCCCATTATCGATACGAATTTCTCACAAGGAACGTTGAGCCGGTGAAATTCGTGTTTTTTTTCACCAAAACGAGTAGTCTCTCGTGGAGTAAAAGCGAAATGAAATGTGCGCAATTAAATCAAAATTAATTTGTGTCTTCGAGGAAAAAAATAGATTTAATTTTTAGAGAAAAAAGAAATATGTGTTTTTTGGAGAAGATAAATTCATTTTTTGGAGGAATAAAAATCACTTTTTTTAGAAATAAAAAATTATATTTCGTAAACTAAAAAAGAACAATTTTCTCTGAAAGTTACATTTCAAAAAAATTCCAAAGGTAACACCAGAGAAAGAATTCCGAAAATCCAAAAGTTAAATTCCAACCAAAAAATCCCATTTCCTCGAAAAACCAAATTTACTAATACTTTGAATTCATATTATTTTATGCTATTTCATAAAATACGAAAAGAAATGTAACAAATAAATATTTATATAGTGATTATTTAATTAAACAAAAAATTGTATCATTATATAATTATACCATTATTTTTCTTTTCACATTTAAAGAATTCGTTTTTTTATTGAAAAAAATTGAACATTCTCGATTTTCATTGTCGATTTTTATTATTTTCAGGGCATGCAGTCACAGGAGAGACACTTGTTTCTCTTCTCGGACCTTCTGCTGATAGCGAAGGCCCGGATCGGTGGCAATTTCAAGCTGAAACAATCGGTGAAGATGAGCGAGCTTTGGTTGGCCGCGGGTCACATCGAGGACGTCGCGGAAACGAACAAATCGCAAGAGACGAGTTTCGTCCTCGGCTGGCCAACCACCAACGTAGTTGCCACCTTCATGTAAGTGCCCTGTCAACCTATTTTCTCGTTATTTCGTCTAGATCGCAGTTTCTCGCCTCTTTCGGATTCGAAACCATCGTTTGTTTGGGTTGGGCTTGACCAATCCAGTTCGGGCAAAAAAAAACGAAAAAATGTACTTTTTTCTCTTTATTAATTATTATTATCGATATTAACATCTGGATTTGTTGTTACGGATATCAGAAGCCCAAACGAACAAATATTAAATCGTTACAGCCGAATAAATAATAATAAAATGATTTATAAATAAATAAATAATAATAAGAATAAATAATAATAGAAAAATGGCAAAATTAATGAGTAACTATGATGAATTAAAATGAATAAAAATCAATCAAAATCCATAAAAATGATTTCGTTTACTAACCTTTGTACCACAATTATTAATAACTTTTGTCATTTTTATTAATTTATTTTGTTACGCTCTTTTTATTCTATACATTTATTATATGAAAAAAAAAACACAGAAAAAAATAGAAAAATTTGTAAATTAGGAAAAATGAAAAAAAAAAAAAGTAAATATAAAAAATTTTAAAAACGTGCAGCATGCTTCGAGTGAGAGAGAACCGGAGATAGATCGAGAGAGACGAGAGACCGCGACGACTAGAATTAATAATACAAGAATAATGAAAAGAACGATAAAAAAAAAACAACACTGCAAATAAAAAAAAAATCGGGGAGAGGGAACTCGTGAAGAAAAAAAAAGAAAAAAACGAGGATGTGTACGTCGATTCTGAGAACGCATCTTTCGCTTGTTGAACAGGACTGCAGCGGCCCGGGATCTCTGGTGGGGACGGCTGACCGAGCTCGTACGAGAAGAGAGTATGAAGGAGCCGCCGGACACGAACATTCAAGTCGTGTATCACGACAGTGACACGAACACGGAATACGTAAGTAATCCCCGGCGTCGAGCAATAAACAATGCCATAGGGCGTTTCGAGCTCAAAGGGCTCAAACGAGAGAAGAAATTTGTCAAGGTATCTCTCGATACTTCCCATATCCCTGTAGGCAATGAAAAGGAAGGGATGTATCGATGAAGAATCCATCTTTGTAGCCAATCGAATTCCTCGATACTTCTTTATCCACGTTTTTGACCTCTATTGGGATAAACTTTCGCAAAAGGGAAATTGGAGTTTGATGTGAAATTTGACATTTACCTTTCGTTGGATTTTATGAAAAATTATTTACGAAGATTTTTAAATAACGATTTTTCAAGATTGCGTTCGTTTTAATACGCTTCTAGAGTACTGAACAAACCCAAACGAGGTTATATAGATCCAATCGAACCCAAACGGTACGAAATGAATCCAAACGGACCCAAACAAATTCAATAAAACTCAAACAGACCCAAACAAATTCAATAAAACGCGAGCAGATCCAAACAAATTCAATAAAATCCAAACAAACCCAAACATATTCAATAAAACACAAGCAGATCGAAAGAAATTCAATAAAACTCAAACAGACCCAAAGAAATTCAATAAAACCCAAGCAGACCCAAACAAATTCAATAAAACGCAAGCAGATTCAAAGAAATTCAATAAAACCCGAAAGAAATTCAATAAAACCCAAACTGACGAGATCCATCAAGAATCACTTCAGATTCCCCTGAATATAATGTGGAAATCCTTTAGGATTCAAATTGAGTTTGTACCTCGGATTCCAATGGGGAATACCGCGTAGAAATCCAATGTACGATCGTGCCGTTTCAGTATCGGGCTCCAACGCGATAGCCCCATTGGATCCCTATCGGGAACCAGAGACGAGTGTGGAAATCCAATTGGATCCCGAAGACAACTGATGCGCACGGGACGCGCCAGTTTCTGTTCCGATAGGCTATACTTCTCGATAGGATCGCAAAGATTTTCAGTGCTCGAAAGAATCTTTCTTTTTCCCCGATGTTTTCCTCCTTTGAAATACCTGGATTTATTCCATTAATTCAATTTATTAAAACTATTCAATTTTATGAATTTATTAGTTTTATTATCAATGTATTGATAAAAATGAATTTATTGATTTATCAATTTTTAATAATATTCATTTAATTTATCCGAATTATTATTAATAACTTTTATTCGATTAATTCAACGAATAATAATAATTCAATCTATCACATTAGATGAATTCGTTGAATTATTAATTCAATCGATTAATTTAATTTATTCGATAAATTCAAGTTGCTCGAACGATAAAATCAATTTAACTTCTTACGAACTTTCGAATAAAAAAATCTTTTCCAAAAAAACTAAAAAACAGCTTCCCAAAAAAACATTAAAAAGAGTACTTGAAAAAAAAATATTGTTCTATACATTTTCCCTTATCCAACGAATGTAATTTATTTGAATGAAAAATTTACGTATTTTCGTTAATTCATCGTGGAATATGTTGAATTTTTCCCGGAGCTGTGCAATGGAAAAACGTGATTCGATAGGGTTAAAAGCATTCGAACGAAACGAGCGAGGTATCGTTGCTCGATTGCCCAATTTTTGTCTACTTCCATTTTCATTATTTTCCATGATTCTATCGGGCACTTAAACTCATCAAGTCGTAAAGAAAAAAAGTCCATTTCCCCCTCGAAAAATTCTTTCCGTATCCGAGCATAAATAACGATTATCGAGTGTCATTATCCGCGGCGCGAGCACCCCCCCGGTCCTCGACATTATTCGAAAGTTCGAGCTCAAACGAGGGACGACTTTATAACTGCACCACGAGATCCTCTCACTGTCTTATCTCCGCTCGTCTCTCCGCCCTGAACCAAAGAATTTTCTAGCCGATAGAGCCAAACCGATCGTCGAGCCATAAATTTGTTGAAGTCGAAAAAAGGAAAAGAACGCATATACCGAGAAACACTGAAACTTTTATTTCTTCACGTTAGAAATATTCATTATTGTCGCAGTGACAACGTTCGTTGCAAGATTAATATATATATATTTTTTCCGTTATTGTTTTTTCAACAAACAATTGAAACATTTTTTGACAATTGAAAAAATAGACCGAAATCGCCAAACCACAAAAATAAACCTTTTCTATATTCTCGAGGAAAAAGAAAACGAATATTTATTTTCTCAAAACTAATTTATAATTAAAAGTTCATTTTTATTATTTATGATAAAATGTTTTCCTCCTTTGTTTCCAAAACCCCAAAACTAGTTTTCTCAAAACTAATTTATAATTAAAAGTTCATTTTTATTATTTATGATAAAATGTTTTCCTCCTTGTTTTCCAAAACCCCAAAACTTGTCGCCACCAAAAAATGTAATTTCCTTCGTGATCAGCTTATTTTCCGACGATTCTTTCAACGGGCGTTTTCTCATTGCAGTGCAAAACGATAGAAGTGAGTTCGGAAATGACGGCATCAACGTGCGTGAGTTTGGCGACGAGATTATTGGGTCTTCAAGGTCCGTTCCAATTGTGGGCTCGAACGTCGTCGGACGAGGCGCCATATCCGTTGATCGGTCACGAGAGGCCATTCGCGGTGAAGCTCTCGAACTTACGTCACACTCTGTCAGCTGAGGAGGGTTTCGATCTCGAACACTGCAACAAGAGCGGTCACGACACTTGCCACTTCATTCTTCGACCCGTCACGAAATCGCCGATAAAGAAGAACAAGTCGAAGATCAGTGGTTTGCTGAGGAGATCGTTGTCCCTTAATCCAAGTATATTCGGGGTCAACCTTTCGAGGCTGGACGAGAACGGCTTGCCAAAGCCGGTTCTCGTCATGCTCCAACAATTGTTCGCTAAAGGACCGTTCACCCAAGGAATATTTCGGAAATCGGCGAACGTCCGTATCGTTCGTGAATTGAGGGATCAAATCGAGTCGACCGGTGATCCAGCTTGTTTGGAGGAAGCCCCCATTATCGCTGTCGCCGCGTTGCTCAAAGATTTTCTGAGATCCCTTCCAGATCCGTTGTTGACTTCTCATCTCTTCCCGCTTTGGATGGCGAGCCTGGAAACTGCAAAACCTGTACAAACGATCAAGAGGTAAGAACGCTCTTGAAAGTGGATTTCAAGTTTGAACTATTAACTCCTTCAAGTTGTAACAGTCCACTCTTAAACATCGATTTTTGAATAGTCCAAAATTTTATTCCGAAATTTCTCGTACGTATAATCATTTAATTATAATTAAATAATGAATAAGGATATTTAAGTAATTAATAATTGTATTAATTAAATCATTAAAATGAATGAACTATTCATTTATTTTATTTTAAAATTATTTCCTACATGAATATCATAGTTTTTTCTGTAAAGAGCAACCTTTCTTCCTTCAAGAAATTGCTATTGACAAAAATTTCCCATAATGTTTACCTACGTTATATTTGAAAAGAAAAAAAACGTTTTTTCCGCGAGTTGCTCAATATTTGATGAATAAAATACCCAAAAACAAGAGAAATAAAAAAAAATGACTATTTCCCCTTGAAAAGTATATTCCAAAGATAGACCATGAATTTGTGCAGATTTTTAAATGAATAATTGTAGGTGAAATAACGCGAAGACAAAAACGACCCAGGTTCACGAGATTAAATTAATGAAGCTAAATAATTAAATAAAGCTAAAGCCAGTCCATCCAGTTGCACCTTAATTCGAGAAAATCTTGCAAAAGTCATTTTTCGTGTTGTATCTAATTCCATGCGGTTGCGTAATATTTCAGTATCCTCGATCGACTTCCCAAAGCCAATTATACGCTGCTCTCCCATCTCGTTTGCATTCTTCATCACATCGCGAGAAGATCGAAGCACAATCTGATGTGCGCGAGCAATCTCGGCGTTTGTTGCGGCCCGAGTCTACTCTGGTCACAGAATCCCTCGGTTAATCAGAGCCGAGCGATACCGGCACTCACGGAGATGCTGATACGACACTGCGAGGTCCTATTCGGCGAGGGAGTCACCCAGCTCTTGGGTGAAGAGCGAAGCGACAGCGGCGCAGAAGAAAGCACCGACAGCTTGCACTGTGAGTATCCTAACCTCAAAATCGGTTTTTAGATTATTGCAATGTTATACGCCAAGTGTAAAAAAATTGAGGTTATGTCAACAAAAAAAATTGAACTTATGTCCGAAGAAAATCGGAATAATGGCGGTTATGCACGAAAATAATTGTTAAAATTGAGTTTGTCTCAAAAACATAAAAACTGAAGGTTATGTTTGAAAAAAAAATCAAAAATTGAAGTTATGGCTGAAAAAAACAAGAAAAATTAATTTTATTTCGGAAAACAATGAATTAAATTGAGATTGTCTGAAAAAAATCATAAAACTGGAGGTTACGTTCGAACTAAACGTGTGACTTATTTCGCAGCAGGTGGACTCTCGGTGGACAGTCTCGACCTGACGGAGCCGCCACGTAAGGACCACATGTCACTGTCGCGAGACTCGGGTTTAACCTTGTCGGATTGTCAGCTCTTCATACCGGAGTCGCCGGTGGGTTCGGAGGATTCGGGAGTGAACGCGACCTCGACATCAGCCTCGACAACGGCGACGTCACTGTCATCGAGTTTCGAAAAGTCGCATTCGACGAAGGAGGAGAAAGGGAGCGTTAAGAGTGGCGCGAGTTATGTGCGCGTTTACGGTGGTTGGGAGGAGCGGATGGGCGGTCATCATACAGGATTGATGCATCAGCAGAGCGTCGACAGTGGTTTGCGCGAAGACAAAAATCCCTTCCAACGTCAGGATTGGCTACGGGCGCAGCTGAAGAGAACACCGCGTTCGAAGCCCGAGGAAAGCGAACACCGGAAGGATCGTTTCGACGAGAAAGAAATGTACCCGCGTGACTCTTATCGTCAAGACTCAATGAAGGACAAGGAAGTTAACTATCGTGGACAATTCGTCGATTACGAAAGATCCCAGCAAAAGCCGCAACAGCCCGCACAGGATTCGTGCGCGGAGCGCGTTTCCGTTCACGAGTCTGAGCAAGAATCGAGCGGTGAATCGTCCCGAACCGAACGCTACGAATACTCGAACGAGCGTTACGGCGAATTCAAAAAATCAAAATCAACGGATCAATACGCGAGCAGAGAATCGCCAATTTCGCAATCCGGAAGTTATCACTCGTCCAACGATCTGTACGAGTTCAAAAAAGTTAAAAGCGAGCTTTATCTCAGCCAAGAAACAACGACGACGACAACAACCACGACGACCAGAAAAGCTGAACGTTACGAACATTTGGACAATGGAATTTACGGAAATCGCGACACCGCCGAGATTTATGGCTCGCGCGAACGTAACGATCTTTACACGTTCAAACAGAGCGAATCAATCGACGTCTACTGCGAGAACCACGACGAAGTCGAAACTCCCTGGCCCGAAACACCACCGCCGTTACCACCGAGACTCAGACACTTGCCACCCGTTCACATGAGCCTCGAGGAACGACACAAGGTCGCTGGAAGGTCAAGGTCACTTCCACCTCCACCGCCATATCGACCACCGCCACAACCACGCGCAACTGTCACCACCAGACATCATCTCGGATATCAGCGATCCCTCGTTGATGACGAAAGCTACGTCTGAAACAGCCCATAAACGGATCAACGATAACGCCGATTCCCGAAGACTACGCGACTCGTACGTCGGGGGATTTGCCGTCAAGCTGCGATCGCAACCTAGTCTTTAAATTGGGCGGAAGAGCTAACTTCCTGAAGAGTATTTTTGGAAGTTCAAAAGTCTCTTCTTTCATTAAGGATAAAGAATTAACCTCGAAGGAACACAGTTTCGGAATTTTGAGGTTGGAAGTCTCTGCTTCTTTGCCAAAAGTGTTGATTTTCATAAAGAAGAACTTTTCAGAACTTTTGGGAAAAGAAGATAGGAAACTTTACGCAAATGTTAACTTCTTTGGTGAACATAACCCTAGCGAGGTCAATCTACTTGGAAAAAATTTTTCAACGGTTAATTGGAAGAAAAAGAATTCACTGGCTTAAAAGTTGATTTTCTTCCGCCCATCGTCCATCTCTTCTTCATTTGAGATTTTCGAAAACGCCATTCGAGGGTCGCTTATATCGTGTTGAATCGCGTCGTCACGACGCCACTTTCTTCGACGGATCCATATTCTTTGAAATTACGATAAGTGATGCGAGGAAAAAAGAAAAACGTGTATAAACGTTACCGAAGCTATCGGGTGTACTTCGGTGATTCAGGGTGCTTCCACAGCCTTAATACATAGGTCGTTGATAATTAAGTATTCGTTATTATCATAGTCGAAGTCGCGAAAGTTAAGGATTTTATTTTTAATTCTACGCTCGACGAGACTCGAGTCGATGAATATTTTAGTTTCTTTTTCGAAGTTCTTGAGAACGCTACAATCTCCAACACTTGACAAGTGGAAGAGAGAAGAGCGTTGAGAAGAAACAAACTGGAAAAAAATACCAAACGCACAGAAGTCCCAAAATCGACCAAAAATCTTTGTTCGTGAAATCTTTTTTTACTTCTCGTCTGCACTTTTTCAAGTGTAAAACACGTATTCGACGACGTTGCAAATTGGACGACGAGATTTTACGAAAACTTGGGCTGATTTTATCCTGATCGAACGGAAATCGTTTCGATTATATTTTTATTCATTTTTTAAATATCGAATTACGAAAAAGAAACCCGGTCTCCCATTTGACATACATGACATTGATAGAGCTACGTAGTCGTAGAAGTAATTTTTTAACGTGTTATTTCGATTTAAGTATGTATAGAAAGCAAAAAAACGCAGAAGAGAAAGCTTAGTGGCTTATAGCGGACGGTGAAACGCGATTTTGTTTACCACGTAAAATTTTTACCGTTCATTCAATACGAACACAAATTGTTGATATATATAAATATATTACGATGCATCGTTGCGACTGTAAATAATAAAGATAACGAGAGGAAGAGAAGCGTATGAAAACGGTAATAGCAATAAACTGTAAAACTTTTGTATCGCTCGAACTTAAGATAATTTACTCGTGTCAAATCGTTGTCATTGGGAGTGAAGAAACGATACGGAGAGCAAAATAAAATGTATACTTATTCTAAATTATACGACATGATATAAAAGTAAATATATTTCGTATTTTCTACAGCTCACGGGCTTGATTTGTTTTCTTTTTTGTTTTTATTCCAAATATTGACTTACGTAACATCGGTGTTTCAATTTCGGTGGATAGCTGAAGATATCGATTCCATAGAATCGCGTTCGTCATTGAAGGCGCGCGGACATAACCTCACAAATCTTCGAGCACAATTTTTCCGTAAATTCATAAACGCAGAGTTCACTAATATTATTTTATATCGAAAGTTGTTGATCTTCGAAAAATCGCTACTGAAAAATGCCAACTCACGCATTCACGTATCACATGGTACATTTTTTGCTTCACTTCAATTGCCTGACGATTTTTTGTCGTACTTCCACTAATGTAATGGCACAATTCCGGAAACGGTCCAAAGTGGTAAAGCCACGTATGATTGATGGGAGACCACGTCTAAAAAAGAAACTTCGAAAAAAGAAACATCGCGATCGCTGCCTGAACGTTTCTTTCGCCCGGGCCGTTTTTTCGACGTTTCTTCAACAAAGTCGGACGTACATAGATCAGTTCTTATGGGTGACTCGAAGGCACGTATTCTGCGACCCAAACTGCCGCCTGGCGGCGTGACGAGCGACCAGCTGTTATGGGGGGTTAAGGGTGAAATTCTGAGTCGAGTAATATAAGCATGTATGGTTCCCGGATCAAACCCTGAATTATTATTTATTTTTTAAGTCAAATTCACCATTTAATTCGCCTTGAACTCTCTAGTTCTAGGGAAAAATGTCAAAAAAATATTGTATGAACGTTTTTTGCATTTTCGCAGTCTGATTTTGCACTTTCGGCAAAAACTCGGGTATATTCGTAATCGGCAGTAAATTTCCGATTAAATAGACCCTTTTAAAAGTTTTAAAACGGAAAAAATTTTTTTTTCACTTCCCCGGCCACTTTTCCAGAATCTCAAAAATCACGATATTTCAAAAGGTCGTAGGGTGAGCTTCTTATGAGCTACGGACTTTCAATGGGTGAGTTTGGAAAAGGTTTTTGCCTAACTTAAATAATGGCGTTGGATTCGTATTGATATCTCTAATAGTTTTCCCGGAAAGTTCACTTGAAAAATCGCAAAAA
>JAPYZI010003896.1:0-15787 GCA_030523105.1 Ophioninae sp. A BG-2022a | reverse complement strand
CCGTCGGTAGTTACTCGCAGCGCAAAATCCAAAAATTGTCATTACCGACGTAACGAGGTGCCGCGTCAAAAGTTTCCAACGTGTTCGTCATTCCCTTAAAAAGGGAACAGCTGATGCTGCTATTGCAGAATTCACAGAGTTCAGAATAAGGCGGATAATATCACGAGACGGTATCTTGCGAAAAGGCATTTCTAGGCCTGTTGGAGTACCGACCGGAAGTGTCAAGCAGCCGAGAAGTTTCTGCGATACCGACTGTTGATAAGACTCTTGACATAACACGCGCCAATGCTGCAGGTCTCCACATGCACAACCACATGATGAGGCGTTTTGCGCGCACGATTTAAATTTGGAGTTCCGGAACGCGCGTTTCGGAGGCGATACCACTCCAGAATTAAAAAAAAATCGTTTTCTTTTTTGATTGCTGAAATATTGCTTCAACATCATAAAAAGAACGTGTAAATATAACCAATTAAGGTAGTACGTGAATAAACTTCTTCATTAGAAACTAAATAGTTTTTTTGTACACTGTAGTAATATAGCAATTCCTAATTACTTCCGCGACAATTCAGCATACCTTACCGAGTAAATACGACAGCAATTCATTCATGAAATCAATGCATTTAACCCGCAATATTTGGGAAATACGTGCAGAACGATCTTTGGAACGGAAATATTAATAAATTACGTTAAAATATAGAGCTTCGCTGAATAATTAATAACATAGTTATTATAATAATATCATTGTATTAACGCAGTAATATTCATAATAATACAATAATAATAATAATAATAATAAATCAACGAAAAGAATATTACAAATACAACAAAACAATAAGTTTTCAAAAATAAAATCCGTATCAATAATAACATATTAATTAGTATTAAATTACATCAGTAATTTAGTATTGGATAGATAATATTAATTACGAATATTAATTAATAATTAGTATTAGTATCCAATACTAAATTACTAACTCTTAGATACTAATGTTAAATATTAATTAGTATCGCTAATTGATATTAGTATCTTATGACAAATTACTGACGTTCTTTGATAATAAATATATTTTCAATAAATTATCACATTAATATTTATAAAATATAAAATGGCAAATGTAAAATTGCGCATGAATGTGAAAATTTTCTATACCAATTGTCAGTGGAGTCCAACAATGTTATATCACAAATCCGAGACCAGCACGCGCGGATAATCTTGCAAACACTTGCCATGCTTCATAGCTGCCTAATTATATAGATGTTATACGGTCCAATTAACTCGGTTTGTGTCTTGAGTACAGAGACTTCGTTCACGCGCGCATGTGAGTTTCTTGATGTACACAATACACGAGCGTGTCTCGTATAAGACGAATGCATTGGGTGTTTGTGTGCGGATATCCCATTCGCATAGGGAATTCGCCGATAAACACACCGTTATCAGCTCGTGAGCGCCGGCAGTCGCTCTGCCCAGTTTATGGTAGGAATCGCCTCGAATCGTCAATTGAACGTTTCGGAGCCAGCTTTGTAGATCCAATATTAATGGAATTGCGACAAGTCATGGCATTGAACAATCGACGGATCGCAGGACTAACAGTTATACCGGAGCAACAATTGCTTCCGCTTTCACCCAATTTTACATCAATTTCAGTGGTTCTATAATTGCGCGGAACAACGATTGTCGATTTCTTTTTTTTTTTTCGCCAAACCTGCTGGTTCCATATCTGTTTCATTCCATATATGGCTGCTTTCGAAATAATTGAACCGCCATTTTTTTAAACACGGTGCAACCCCATTGATTCCTCTGATGATCGCTGGAAGTTGAAGAATCGAGGCATTCATGATTTATGCATTTATTTAATTATATTTTCAATATATACGTTTATTTATTTATATGGCTTGCGAGCTGTTTTATGTACAGCCTAAAATTTCGCATAGCTGGGTTATTGGTTTGAAAAGTACATAACGGTTATTTAAAAAAAAGTGTTTTGTTTAAAGTAGTACGTACATGAAGTTTTTTTTATTAGAAACAAAATTCATTTTTTTGTTTACTGTATTATAGCAATTCAGAATTACGGCCGCGAAAATTTAGCACACCTTACCGAGGAAATATGGCAGTAATAAATTCATTAAATCAATGTATTTGACACACAACATTTGGAAAATACATGCAGATCGATATTTTGAACGGAAATATTAATAGTTTGCAATTATATACTAACTATGAAAAAACCGGAAAAGTTCAACAAAACTGTTTCATAAAAAAATAAGCTACCGTACATTTCAAGCAGATAATATCGATTCGGGTAAACTGATTGCTGTTTTAGTACTTCATTTTTTATAATAATTGAACGGGTTTATTACGAACACTTCTCAAATAATTATTTTCTTATGATGAATATTATTATGCTTAAGTGTATTGTATTTTTATATTTTCAGACTTAACAAACTATCGATATAATGTCGACCAATACACTGTCGACTTTTAACATACTATTTTGTGGGGTACAAAGTAGCCTAGAGTTTTCAAGAGTTTAGGCTAGTCTGATGTCTTGATAATGAGGGTTATGTAACTGTGAAATTTCCGGGTCATGTAATCCCGAATTTTGAGGGTTATTCAATCCTGAAACAATAAAAAGAATTTGCAGAAAAAAATGTATACTCAAAAGAGAAAGTAAGGCAATCAAAAAAACGTTACATTTATTTATATGTTGATTAGCAGGTTCATTTTGCGGTTATCAATACTTTCCAACAATAAAAAAAAGAAACATGGAGAAAATATGAATTAATAATGTGTATAATCCAAACCTCGTTATCCCAATACTCTAAAGAAAAAGAATAGGATTCTCTAGTGACCATTGGGTTGATTTCAATTGAGTGTGGCCGAAAGAAAACAGTTGATTAAAATAATTAATGAAGAAGAGGAATACCGGCCGGAACTGTGTAAATGAAACGGCTTGCAAAACCGAGAATGGGGAATACAACAACGATAGACGGTTTCGGACCACCAGACACGGTCAAATAATTGATTACGTATTGCGTTATTATTATTAATCAGAGATTATTCGATTACGTAGGAACTTAATAAGAATTCATTATTAAAATTGGAAAATCAAACTACGTACCAGTTATTCAGTTAATAATTACATCGTGACTGTTAATTACGAGGATATTGTAATTACACCGATACTTTACACTTATTAATTAACACGAATAAAATATAAAAAAATAATAAAATATCAAAATAATTCTATTCCTTTTCCCAGCACCATACAAAATTACAAAAAAAAAACATTACCAAGACAAAATTGGCAGAAAATCCTTAACGTCGATTCTTACCACGACTTTCCAATCGCAGGAACACTCGATTCGAAATCAAAGAAAATACAAACACGGCGCAAGCACAAAAACGACCAGAAACTGATGAAAAGAGTTTTTAACTGATGGCGTCGAGTTAAAAATGGATACGAAACGAGAAAGAAAAGCACCAAATGAACCAGATTAGGAAAAGTCGCGCGTTGGTTCATCCTTATCATGATTCATCGTGTTTTGATAACGAAGGGCTGGTTCGAAGTTGAAAATGTGATACGTCAAAGGAAACTGAACTCCCCCATTCCTGTCCGCCTACCGCTCGTCGTCTCATTCTAGTTTAAGCGAGAAGTGTCTGCTGTTTTACACAACGTTTTTCAAGTCCTCAGGACAATCTGGCTACGAAATAAAGACGCGTGCTTTCGAGAGTATAAGAGGGAGATCGCAATGGTTTTTCCTCTCTCGCTCTCTTTCTTTTAAGGGAGAAAGTATAAGAGGGCGTGAGAGAGAGACAGAGATAGAGAGAAACGAGGTGACGTCGCAGTAATTTCGCGCTCGGCAGAGACCATAGCGGCAAAGACATCCCGGTCGGTTGCACATCCGGACGACTATTATATAGCGGTGGATGAAGAAGAGGCAAAAGGTATATACGCTTGTATAACCCTCCAGGTTCCGAGGCCGAGGGAGAATAAGAACAAGAAGAAGAACAAGAGAATATTACACCGAGAGTGGTGAGGGCAGAGGGCGAAGTCGACGACTACGACGACGATGACTACGACACGGGGACACCACGAGGATGATGCTGGTGCCGGTTTTCCTACGTGAAAGTACCAGGCAGAAACCCCTCGCAAAAAGCACGGAATCCCCGTGATCGTTTAATTCCATCCTCACGCCGGTGTAGCTTCCGGGTAACTTCTCGCCTGAGATTTATTAATCGTCCTCTCTCCGGCTCATCCCTTCTTCTCTATATAACGTACATATGTACGCGCGGAAGAAGGACCGCCGGAATGGGTGCTGAGTGCGTATGTCACCTATTTTTCAATGTGTGCGAGGTCACACTCACACAACGAACGCAATTACGTTATCGAGATTTTATTTTCAGGTTATCGTTACTGCAGGGACATTCGGCTATTTCGAGAACTGTCCTGATTCGAAACGAACGTTTCAATGGTTTTTTTTTTACTTTTTGGGTTTGTAAGTATCAAGCAAAAGTCACTTTTGTAGGTTTGTTTATTTCAGGTATGCAAACTGTGCTGAGGCGAACTCTTAAATTGTCACTGGATTCGTAGTACAAAAATCTGCCGAAGTTTTAGAAAAATTAAGGTTTCGTAATTATGGATGGAACAATAGTACGTGAATTATTTCAGAATTTTCTAGGTGATAACTCAGTAGTTATGTATATAGGAATTTAGCACGTAGATAGTTGAAAAATAAAGGGAACTGGATCGCTGAACATCAAGATTTAAGATCGAGCGATTTGTCAGTCTACTTATAAAATAGTGAATAGTGATGTGTTTCAACGATGAGTTAATCAGCAATCATTGGAAAAATTTATGTATACTGAGTTTTTGAGTATTCATTGACAAGAATATTAATTTTTTTTTTAATATAATGAAATGAAGGTTTTCCTGTGATTTTTATACACCAGACTCTTAACCCGGCGGGAGTATACTGAAAAAAATGTAACAAGGAGTATGTGACAGGGTGTGATACACCCTTTTATCAAATTGGCTGTAAAATTATGTGCTTAAGAAAAATCATTGCTTAAATTATTTTTCATATTTTACATTACTGGAAACAAGTTACAATGAATTTTAAACGACATTCAACGACAACATAGTGGGTATGACATAACCTGCCACACATTCGCCTGTTTAATGTGTATAAAAAAACGCCCAAAAACAATTGAAAAACAATCGTACGTAGAAATCGTGTTATTACGATGAAAGCCCATATTGTTGCAAAAAGACTTACGGGTCCATTGTCGTCCGAAGTCAAGGGTTTCAAAATTCCTTGGTGTCGAAAATATGTTTTTTTTTTGTTGATTACTCGGAGTCAAAAAGCTGCTGTGTCTCTTGATACCTAATTGTATTATTCATCCGAAGGTGATTTCGATCTATTTCGGGTTTAAACGAGGTTCAATATGGAGGCATTGAACCTCCGAGTGTTCTTAAGTTCACATTTCTCCGAATAAGTAGAAATCTATATTTATAAATTTACGTGACACGCGCACTCGCCACGTATTTGTTTCAACCTTCTACGGATGAACGAAGGCTACCACCACGTATACCTTTTCACGATGGAAGGGACAGAATCCTCGAGAGATAGGGATGGATGGAGGGAGATAGAGAATTTCACTAACTCCAGATACTGGTATTATGGCTGATACGAGGCTAGGCTCTTAAATAGCTACCTATACTATGTTTCGATGGGCATATATAGTTACGTATCGCCGAAAGCGGCGAGAGGGTCACTAGAATTCTGTACAGTATGTACGTACATCGCATGTAGATTGGTCCTGAATGTACACATGAACCGTCGGTTTCCAACTATATCCTCTTCCACCCACACACCCTCTCAGGCTTCATCCCTGGACGTTCTACCTGCATATATAATCCCCCACCCCTTTGCCCCTTCTACCTTCGCAATAATCCCTCTTGCTGTAATGCGATTTTACGTAACCACGTACCTAGGCACATTCACGCTCCATCCTCTTAACAATCTCTTACCAGTCGTTACCTTGTTTGTTTTTTTTTTTTCGAGTTTCAGCTATGAACGAGTCACCTATCGTACAATCGATAGCACCTGAGGATGTTTTCTTGCTATTAATAGTAGGAAATATAGACTAGGATGTTTTTGAATCTGCTTTCGTTCGAGGCTTTACGCTGAAGTCGATTTTTTATATTTTTTTCTGATGAGACTGGTTGGACCACGAGATTGAAATTTTGGTAACTGTTCATTCATAGGCTTGACAGGCTAGAGATTTTTTTTCATAACAAAATATTGGCTAACAAAAGTGGAATTATTATTCAACGAGAAACTTCAATGCTCCATGATCGATCGGTTCAGGTGGTACTGACAGTTGCAGTGATCTGGGATGGATCACTGAAAAATGCAATTTCAATTTTGTAGTCATTTTTTATATTTTAAACGTTTTTTTTGGATAGAAAATATGTTTATTAATGGATCATGCGTTATTACGAGGTATTCCAAAAAGACACGAGAATGACACTGAACAGAATCGAAGATCTAATTTATAGGAATCAAGTGTTTTCATTCTTGTTTTCAATTGAAGTGTATTTGATGGGAATTTTATGGTGTGTGACTTTCAATTCAGTATTGATTGGATTAAAATTTGTTTTAATTCATGTTTAATTAGAAAATGTAATTAAATACTGATTTAATTGATTATCCGTTTAATCCTCAATTAAATTATAATCGAATTGAAAGTTTTTTGGTTTATTTTTGAAAATAAAAAGTACCTGCATTGTTACTTCGTTTCGAGGCTTCAATATAAAATTTTACCAGTACAAATTGTCATGAAATTTTGAAAAAGCCAAGCCACAATATGTTTGAATAGCTTGTTTTTCATCGTGACACGTATTTTCATTAGTGTTGTTATTGCGATGATTATTATTGTTACCGCGTTTATAATAAACAGTTCTTGCTTGCCTCGATTATGAATGAACCAAAATTTCGTTCAGAGACTCTTTAGCAATTCTTGAACAGAAAACAATTGAAGAAAATAAGAAATACTCAGGAACGAGTCAATTATGCTTACTGTAATTGCTCCTCGAGGGAATCAACGTTACAACATTGGTTTTTGGTTTACCTCATCAGCCAATAAACACTCTGGATATACGTAAATTATTTTTTGTGACTTTTTTATTCTTGGATGTTTTGTAAATTTATATTTAATTATTTGTTGAGACTTTTTTTATTGGAAGTTTCGCAAATTTAAATTGAATTTTACACTTTGATATTTATTAATTGATTGGATCACTACAGGGCGGCACAGCCGCGGGTTATTCCATAATAGAGCTTCCCTCAAGACACGCACATACTGAAAACTTTTTTATTATTTTCGGAAACTTTTCATCACGAATATTCTGCGAAAAAAGATTACCACAAAAGAAAACTTTTTTCCACGGCTCGTACAGATAAGAAGCTTTTTCTGAATGACGCATAATCCAAACAAAAGTGATTTTTTTTTGGCTGTCGAGGGAAGTTCCTCGTAGTGATTAAAAAACAAAAATTAATACTAAAATTAAATATAGCGATAGCGCTAGGTACGTTTCGATTGATCGCGTAATAGCTTTCAAGCTGTTATGTTTCAATCGAAATTTCGAAATTTAAAATTGAGACGCTAATAAAGAGGAGAAGTTGGAAAGTACGGATATAAAAAAAGATTTGTACAGATGTTCCTAAAGCGCTTTCGGTTATCGAGCTTCACTGATATCGAGAAGGAAGCCGGAGAGAGAGAGAAAGAGAGATGCGAGATTTTAATATCCCTCGGAGCTTGAAACCCGATCGCGGTCAGTCCCGGCTTACACCGATCCTTCTCCAGTAGTGCAGTTCTCCAGTGCACAGTTTTCCCGTAAATATAGTCGGGCGATGTTTTTGGATTCGTTGAGCGATTTCCGGAAGTATTCGTGGCGAGTTGCACGGACGCCCCAAAGTTGCGGTTTAACGTGTACAACTATAAGGGTGTTTAGCGTGGTTTACCAAGAACGGGGATCTCACAGTAATCCCGCGGGGTACCGGATTTCGTTGAGATCCTTGCGGTTTTCCGTTTCGACGAGAATTTCCACATTATCGGGACGGCTCACTTACTTCCCGAAGATGCACACGTTGGGCTACCCTCCCCAACTGGGGGAGACATCCCTGAGCATACCGTATGGAGCTTTGAGCTTTCCACCTGTACTTGATATATTTCGCGAGGGATCCTATTCCGGCGACTCGACGGATGAATTCAGAGCTTTCCGGAGAATATCGCCGAGAGCGGAAGCGATGTTTGAATAACGTTCACCAAAATAACAGGAAAATGCGTTCATGCGTTTGTACAGGGTGATCCGGATCCTGATATCATATTTTTTTTAAAAACTTTTTTTAAAAAATCGTAGACTCTGATGGTCTGCGATCTTTTTTATTTTTGAGAAAAAAGTTTCTTTTATCTTGTACGTGCGGATCTCAATTTTTTTTGTACTTTGGTATATTTGTGTCAGCGTTCGGAAGAAGGTGACATTGAACAATGAATAATCGAGCTTTTTTGGCTTTACCCATTTTTCTACGATTTTCTTTAGTTGCGGAGAAGTTTTTTTTTGAATTTTTTTTCTTGCGGGTATGGATTTTATATTTTTCGAAATTTGGTGTTTTTATCTTGTCGCGAAGAGTGCAATAACGAACAAACGTTCTCGTGGGGGTTTGTCAGCTTTTCTACGATTTATTTTTCAATTTTTTAGAAAACATGCCGTTTTCATTCTTCTCTTTTACGTGTGTGTTTTGTTTTTATGAAATTTTGGTATCGTCGTTGTAATTTATGTTAGATAATGAATGAACGTATCTCCATTTCGCTCGCTCTCGTGTTTCGATATTTTTTTAATTATTAACAAAGACAAAGCAATTTCTTAATTTGTCTTTTTTGCGCATGTGTACTTTTCTCGAGATTTGGTCTGTTTGTAATATCATTGGGAAATGCACTGCAGAGTTATTAATAGATGGTGAAAAAAATTGTCCAGTTAAAAGAAGGGTTTAAGCGGATACTAAAATTTGAATGACAATTAAAAAATAGTTGTACGGATCTGAATGATTTTCAATATCTTCGATAAACTCCTACCAGGAAATCCTATGCTTAAAAGATTTGAAAAAAAAAAAAAAATAAAATAAAATAAATTAATTAATTTAAAAAAAAATATTTTTTAATAAAAGAAAACTTAATAATAAAAAATCTTCATGTTAAAAAAACCTTTAAAAAAATAACTAATAAAACGTCTAATCTTTTAATCAATAATCCAAACGTTTATTGATGCGTGGCATTTTTTCGATTTTCCGGTCCACCCTATAAATATGATATGTGCGAAAGAAGGGATACAATTTCCAAAAGAAAAAAGAAAAAAAAAAGGGAAATAAATCGGACGTTCGCCTCTTTTATCTTTGGAGTGTCGATACGTTTCTTACACGCGCACACACGGGATTTTTACAGTGTCCGAGTGTTTCATGAATAGACCCTTCGTGTGTGTACCATACGCGGGAACTATCGGACGTGTAGCACACCTCCCGGCAGAGCGTTCGGAAAATTACGATCTCGCTTGGAAATTCATGACCGGCAACCCCGACGGAAGAATGGAGCAATTAATGGGCGTCATGAGTTTGCGGTCGTCAGTGTATGCGAGAGACGATCTGAGATGTGCGTACACGTGTATGTACACATACACACGTATAACTTTTCAAGCTTTTGTCTCTAGCAAGTCGCGGGGCTTAGCGCCAATCCAAAAAGTCCGAAAGGCCGTTGCACACATCGATGTAAACTCACGCATACACACGTACACCCACACAGATCGAGAAAGATTTCAACTTGCTTCGATAGAATTCTCGTTTTCACGAACGTGCTCGGAATGATCGATTAAAAATTGCTGGCTGCTCATATCTCTGGATAAAAAACATTGTGTTAACCCTGTTTCTACGTATTAAGACAAAATAAAAATGACGTGTCAGTGGAAACTTAAAAATTATGGATTTACGTTGTTATTTTGTATACAGGGTGAGTCGAAAAAAAGGAACGTCTGAATTGTTCTGTTGGAGTCGTTTGGGTTCATTTGGGTAAAGAGATATTCAGCGTATTTATCTCTTTTCTCCTTGCACATCCTTGAGGGTTCTTACATTTCTTCATTTGTTTAATTATTCTCTTTTTTTTTTACTTTACCCTCACTTTCCCGCTTTTCCACTTTTCCCTTCGATTTTTATTCTTTTTTCACCTTTTGAAGCTAACCTCATCAGTTGCCATGGCAGTCGACTCGAGCTGCACTGTACCGTATTTGCCGAAGGTACGGAGGAACTGTGCAAAACCCATACCAATATAGGCGTTCCTGTATTATCTTGAAGTTTGACCAACAGTTTTAACGTTCTATATTGAACCTTGATTTTCAATTTAATCGTCTCGAGTAATTAACAATTTCTCAGTATTTTTTTTTCCCTCTCAAATATTTTCCACTTAAGTATTTTTTTCCCCTCAAATATTCATCCGTTTCCTAAAACCCCGTTTCTCAATTGTTTTTAAAGGTTCGCTCGCTTGAAATGCAACAGTTTCCATTTTATTTCTCACTTCCATAGACATTCAAAATCGACAAACGAAAATACTAAAAAAATCTTTTCATACGATTCCGCCCTATTGGTTCGTCGACTAATTGTGAGGATTGTCCCATTTTTATTTGCCGTCCAAAACGGTCCGTTTTGTACGAGTAAAGGAAGCATGTGCGTGAGTGGCTGAGAGCGTTGAAAAGAAAAATACCGGTACATATAGTAGACGACGAGGAACGCGGGAGTCGTTGGCCGTGGTGCTCGTGACCAAGAGTTTTCATACACCATCACCTCGGAGCTTTATTCCTCTTGAGGTAGCGGTATTCGCGCGGTAGCTCCACTGAATACCCCGTTCGCTCCAAAGACTCGTTTTGATGGCGTATACATTCATAGCTCGTTCTTTCTCTCTTTTTTTCGCTTTCCTGCTTCCCTCCTTTTTACCTTTTGCCCCTTTTTCAGGCTTTTTTTTCGTTGCGAGGGAATTTCGTTTCGGAGAAAATAGGAGGGCAAATTTCCGACGAGACTAAACACGGTTAAAAATATTCCGAAGTGGATAGAGGAGGAGCGTGCGAACAGAATCAAGGTGGGAGGAGTGAAAAATCGATTCCAGTTGGGAGAACCATATTGCATTTTTGGAAATCGATCAATATACGTTTCCTATTTATTTTATGTTATCCTTTATACTCCAACGTATTTCTGTCGCTTTCTGTCCACTTTTCATTAGTCTAAGCTAACTTCTGTACACAACAGGACGATAAAACTGACCGAATACGAGTACCAAGTGCCTAGAGAGGTATAATATCAGTTGATCGTATAACATGTGAAATGAAGCTATATAAAGATCGAAAGAGGCTTTTGGGTCTTTCGCGCTCTTTGCACAGGGATCGCCATTAGCTTTCACTGAATTCCAGACGAATTGAGGGGCCCATGATTCCCGGTGTCGGTAATATCCACGTATTCGTATCTATAAGTGTACGGCGTGTCACTAGTACGTTCTCACAACTCGTATCTCGTTGGAACTGGAATGAAAACGTTGGGAATGAAAGTTGCATGCAACATGGCAGCACACCAACGTAAAGTCACGAATGTTGTACAGGTACCCAAGCTTGAGCTTTCACGGGTTTCGCTCTTTCGTGCCTCTCGGGAACGACGAGTGCACACCAGGTAGCTAACGAACTGCGCCGGCAGGCGAGTACAAAAACCGTGTGGAACGAAAGAAGCGGAGAAACCTCGAACGCGGGAAAGGGAGAGAAAGAGAAAGAGAGAGAGGGGAGAGGGAAAGAGAAAAAAAAGAGAGCGGATGCAGAAAGAGGTTGGCCTAGGTTGCCCAACCTCTGTGAGTGCCTTAAAAACGTGTCGCTCGATAAACTTGTCAGCGGCGAGGAGACCCACTGACTAGCCTCCTGAAAGAACACGAACGTGGATAGACATAGAGAGGGAGCTGAAGGGAGGGAGGAAAATAACAAGAAAAAAAAATACAAGACATGAAGGAAATGGAAAACAAGTAAAGTGCTTGGAACGAAAAGAAAACGTTCGTGTGGGGATTTTTCTAGCAAATACAGCTCTACGGTGTATAGCTGAGATGGTGGAGGAAGAGCGAGGGAGAAAGAGAGGGGGAGGAGGATGGTGGCATTTATTTCTGAGCTCTGTAAGTGGTTAAAATCTGTAACGGTAGAACGAGGGAAAAAGTTCATAAGGTCGGAAAGTCTTTCGTGCACTTTCAATTTACCGGATCTATTTTTTGCTTCGCGTCTTATTTCCCATCGGCTTATCGCCAGCAATTTCGCACCAATTCTTGCGTATATCTGTCATACGATACGCTCCGATTCAATTACATTATTCACTAGATTTGTCTCGGATTCGATGAATCCGTAAGCTATCGACGGATCGCCCTTCGCCGTTTCTATCTCTTGGTTGAAGTTGAGGCTTTTCCGGATGGATATTGCGAAAGAGAAAGCTGTTGAAATTTTCAGGAACTACTGTGTCTCTTTTCAGTTTTACAATGCGGAAATTATTTTACAATTTTTTACCGATGGTTTAGTAATTATGGACTTACGAATTTAAGAGGGCTGCTTATGGAAGAATAATTTCTGAGGACGTTTATAGTTGCAAATCGATTCATACTAAATCGCTGAAAGTTTTGAAAACATTGTATCATCAAAATTTAGGACCGATCGATTGATTAGGCACGGTTTTTGTCGCAGAAATGTAACATTCAGCTGATAGAATTTTTTTCTTAGTAACTTTTGTTGCCTGGAGAGTTTCGCGAAGTTTTTCTTCATACAGCTTGGCATTTTCGTTATTTGTAAAATTTGAGAAGACTATCACCAATCATGGAAAAGTATAATTGTTAATATTATTATTAATATTACTATCATTATTAGTATTAAAGGACAAATTATTCGTTAATTATTTCCCATTACTTTAAACGTGAAAATTAACAATTTTTAACGATGACGCTTTATTGCAATCATAATAACTTCATTATTTATCAATTATTCATTATTGCTCTATTAGTTATTATCAATTGTAATATTTAGCAATTATAATTATTGAATACTTTATCAGCTATTACGAATTGTCGATTGGAATAATTTATTAGTTATTGGCTACGGTTTATTAATAATAAATGTCAATGAATCGAACTTGGAAAGGTATCAATTATGAGTAATCTTTCCACTCAGTTATTTCATCGCACTCAAAAAAAGAGTGTTGAAAATTGTCTTATCTTTTGAGGCCCAAGTTTATGCTAGTCTCTTAATAAAACACTTCTTGCCTCCTCCCCCCCCCCCCCCCCCGTCACGTGAGATGATTCGTTCCCGTTCGTACCTTCCACCGACCCTCGACTCTTTTGTCTCACCGATTTTCGTTGCTTTCTTCCTCTGCACAAAATGAAGGGGCAGTAATGTGGATCACGGCTGAAAGGCTCTGGAACGTGGCAGAGTATGCCAGTGGCATGTAAATCGCGTTAGGGATGAAAAAGAAAAGACGGAGGAGTGAAGAGACCACAGAGCTTCCGTTTTCGTTCGTTAGTTGGCTTACGTTACTTGAAAAGCGCTTTTCTCTCTTTCTCTCTGTCGCTTTCTCTCTCTCTCTCTCTCTCTCTGCAACGACACTCTAAGCTTCGCAGTGAAAGCTCCGTTGGATTCTCGTTTTCTCGAGTTCACCTTTTCCGCAAAGCTGATTCACTTGCAAATAAGATCGATTATATCGGACGTACCGAGACTACCGATCGAAGAGAATTAAAATGTTAGCTGCAGCCGTTCGTTCGTTTCCTCGATCGCTCTACTTCAATCACAATTTCACCTCCATACCATAGGAGATATACCTCGCTCCAAACTAATCATTCTCTTCAACGTTGAAACTTTCATGGCGAAATTACGTTTCATCAAAGTATGCTTTGTTCCACAGAATTTAAATTTTACCTTTCCCATAAATTAATCGAAATTTTCATTGTAATACTCAGGACGCTAAATTGTCTAATGAATTAATCGAATTTTCTTTTTAAATATCCTTCATTGTCTATTAGCCTTCACCCGCAGATTCGTTCAGAAATTTTCGTCGTAATGCACCGACCGGACATTGGTTAACATCGTCGAAAGATCGAGATTTTACGAGGTTTTCTACTCGTAAACCTTTTTATTGGTTTCAGCATGAACTATTAATTTTTATTTGGTACATGCCTTTTTTGATGGGGCAAAATTATTAAAAATTATGATACAAATAATTTCAATATTAAAATCATTAAATAAAAAGAAGAATCATTAGTCGTGTTTAAATAATTGTAACTTCATTCGTTATTAATTCTATTGCATTAAGAGAAAAACTCGATGAGAAAAATTTGGTAGAAACAGTTTATTAATCATGTGGAAAACGTTGACTTCGTTCTCGCGAATACTAGAATCAGAAAATTATATTGACGATCAATTGGGCTTCGGGCTCAAAAGAACGTTATTTTTATTTGTAATTAAATTTAAAGAAATTCCTATTGTTTGAATATTGTTTTTTTTTCACGAACTACTTTACCAAAAGAAAAGCAACAAAAGCTGAAGTTCGTTAACGATAAAAAATAATTAATAGCTACATATTCAGTATTTACTGAAGAGCTTTATTTTAAATTCACAAGTACCATCGCACCATAATTCTTTTAAAAGGAAACTCGCATTTCCTCAGGTTGTTCTTAACGGAACCAGATGGAACAAAGTGCACGGAAATTCTCGAAGCTTTTATTATCATTTACTCAAGGTTCAGAGAAGAAGCTCGGGCTTGTTTTCGCGTCGATGTTAGACGTTTTCAACGTTTTCGAAAATTTATGGATATCTCGTCTGAGCATAGTATTTTCTCTGGGTTAGGCTATCACTATCGGTGATATTTGGTCATTTTGACGCTCACCCAGATAATGGCCAACATTACTGGATTTCATAAGTCTCTGAAGACGAGGATCATTTTTTTTTAATTACTTATAAGCTTTCCAAAGATACACATACACAGTGAAATTAATTCCGAATTACCTCTAATTCTACCAGATATTATCTCACCACGAAGTGGTAACAAATTTATTTTCAAAGTAGATTTAAAAAATCATGAAAATATATCCAAAAAAATTCAAATATTTGAAAAAATCTGAATGTTTAAGGAAATTTGTTAATAAAGGGAAGTAAATATATCGTAGCTCGACCAATCGCTTTTGAGGTAAATTGTTATTATTCATGCCGGGTAAACTCTTGAAAAATGTGAAAGAAAAATAGAAAACGATTCGTAATGGAGAGCAGTCGTTGGCTGGGAAAGATTGTGAAGGAGAGAGATAGATAATCAGAGGGTGAACAGTTTACTCGATTAAAGTCGATTACGTTCCCTCGGCACAAACGGCATCGTATAATCATAATTATCGCGTTAACCGTAATCTTAATCGGGTTTCGTTCCCTCCAGCGTCTTCATTTTAACTCGCCGATGGCCCCACGATGAGAGAAAATACCGAATAAAAGACAAAGGGATGGTGGCATAACTGGGGTAGAGTACGAGAGGGAGCAGAGGGATGAAAATAGGGGAAGGCAATTGGCCTGAAGAAGACAAGAGACAAGAAGAAAGCGATTGATTGATTGATTGATGATTTTAATATGCCCTAGATAACTATTCGGGCAAAAAAAGATAGTACAACAGAAACTATTTTTACAATCGTGGAAGAACA
>JAPYZI010003895.1:0-25723 GCA_030523105.1 Ophioninae sp. A BG-2022a | reverse complement strand
ACGACCTTTTGAAATTTCGTGATTTTTGAGATTTCGGGAAAACGGGCCTGGGAGGTCGAAAAAATTTTTTTTCCGTTTTTTAAGTATTAAAAGGGTGTAATTAATCGGAAATTTGCCGCTGATTACGAATATGCCCGAGTTTTTGCCGGAAGAACAAAATTAGACTGGGAAAATGCTAAAAAACGTTTCCAAAATATGTTTTTGACATTTTTCTTTAGAAATGGAGAGTTCAAGGCGAATGAAATGGTGGATTTGTTGAAATATTAATAATAATTCAGGGTTAATCGGGGAACTATCCATGCTTGTATCAATCGACTCAGAATTTTATCCCCAAGCCCCCATTTCATGGATGACAGACCGTCGTGGGACACCCTGTATATTACAATACCTATAAGAGGAAGCAGGGCACGACGTGTCCCAAAGCATAACATCTACAGGAGTAAGCAAGATGCCATCGTTCTCCCAACGAGAGAAAGCGAGAGCGAGTATGAAAACCGCTGTCAGCGCCGCTACTTGAGAACTACCGATGGGGGCAGTCCCCAGCAGAATCGGCACATATAATCCTTAAGAACTGTCCTTCTATGCACATCTGAACTTCGTTGGTCCAGGCCAATGTAAATAACTTAAACATTGTTCGAAACGATTGTTGTCGATTTTCTTCTTTTATTTTTATTATTCTAGGGTGTAGGTTATGAGAGTCTCGTGGATGTTTCCGGTACTTGGTAAACATCAAGCAAGTCGTATATACAAACTTCACACGATGACGCGTTGTTCCGCATTGCTGACATCGCTTTTGGGTAGCCCGCAAAATTCTTTTCATCCGAGTCTTAAAATTGAAGAGGTGCTACTTCTATCTGCTTCGGAAATTTCAACATGGTATCCATCCCGACGTTTCAGAGCAGCTTTAGACTTGTCGGACTAATTCGTTGCACATCTTGCCGAGTATAGAAAAAATACAGAATTCTTATATGACCACTTATGTCAGAATCTTTTAAACCTACGCTTCGTGGAGACGGTGCAGGCTTATATGTTGGAAAAAGAATGTACGTGAAATAAATGAATATCTTTATGTTTGCCAGATATTGGGTCGAGTAAGATAAAAAAAATCGTCGCCGGATGTACAATGACGAATCCCCCGGTAAATACACTTTTTGCAGCTTATCCGAGATATCTAGCTTCAATAAACGTTCGTTGAAGTTTCTGATGTTCGAACCCTGCACACGAGAATGATATAAACGTGGATCGCCGAAGATGTCTCGGTAATATGATAAAATGTGCTTCGTGCACTTTTAATCGCGGCCGTTTGGCCAATCATGTTCCGTGTGTAGTGGTGACGTTGAGTTCAGCGTACTTTGATGATTGCGTGAATTTTCAACATTCAATCCGATTCCACGGTCATTATACAATAAAATCGATTTGATCACACTACGAACGTCCGTACATCGAAATCACGTGATTATAAGTTCGTAAAACTTTTTGCAATCCGTTGAATCGAATTGACATCCAAGTCTACGTAGTGAGGAAAGTCGATCAATTTAACGAATTTAATTCGTATCGTACATTCAATCAAAAGGGGGGAAATATATAGAAAAATCACGAGTGTTATAGCGAGAAACGATTTAACGTTAAACGGCCCGTGTTACAGGGCGGGCGTCTTTACGGTCCTCAGCCCCGACTGATTACGTCCGTGTCCGTGCAAGACTCGCCGAACGCTCGTGGGGTGGCGCGAGGCGCAGGAGGGGGAGGATCGGTGGTTCAGTACTCGACCGATGCTACGGTCGTCTGCACTCGCGTCGCGCTCCTCCAGTCTGTCACGCGACCTCGTGGCGGCGCGTCGGTTTTGCGTACTTTTCTCTGTTCCCTCCATCCATCTTATCCGGCACTTTTCATCGCGTCCTCGTAAATGCGTCGATGTAAGTGTTCGCCCGTAAAATTACGCCGGAAGTATGTATGAATGTTGCAACTGGGCTTTCTCCGTCACGCGGTGCGCTTTTTCGCAATGATCACTTCGGTGGGAATAACGAAGGGGAAACAATCGCGAAAAATGCGTGACGGGCTTTAGTGCGGGAAAATATTGTGATTCGAGCGGACGAGCTCGACAGCCGGTGTTGTTGTACACACGGATTGTTATCTCGTGCGCGTTCGTGTGTTTTGGTTTGTCGACTGAATAATTCTTCGAATAATGGGAAGCGAAGCTGGAGACACGGATCCTGCGGCAGCCAGTGCTGTTGATTCCGATGGTTCGGTTAGCTGGGAAGAATTTTTCGGTCAGTGCACATTGTATTCTTATTTTTTCTTCTACCCTATTTTCTTTTTCGCTAAGCGACCAATCGCTCTCTCGATCCTCGTACGAATCACAAATGCGATACGCCTGTTGTGTTTGCTCTAACAAAACGAGTCGAAGGGATGGATAGCGAACGGATACGTTCAAACGAGTGGCGCCACTGATCAGCGGCGAAAGTGGGGTTAGGTGCGTCCCGTTTTCTTCGTCGTTATCGCATTCAACTGAATACATCTGTACACACGTTGATGCGAAAACAACCCAGCAATGACAGTTGAAGAATCGTTAGGAAACTATGGCAATAGTAGACATCGAAATCGGAATTTGCGTAGAAGTATTTTCGATCGAGAGAAATAACATTTGTTAAGTTCAGACGTTTTCAGGCGCGTCTGTTTCATCACCGAAAAAGTGCTTTCGCATTCGATTGTAACATCGAATGCGGATAGTCGTGGCGCACGCTGCGTATGCGGTAAAACGATAAACCGGAAGTGAAGAGGCGTTTTCGGCGCGCCGACTCGGCAATTCCTCGAAGTGTATGAGCGTTGGGAGAAAAAAATAAAGGAAACTCGATTCGCGTGGAGACGATATATATAGATATATATACATACATACATCAAAAAGTAATAATCGTTTCGCGATAATTATCGCACGCCCTGCAAGTGCACGTATGCACGTTACGCGTACGCTCATAACTTGACACGTAATTGGATATTACCTGTCCCGTCGATGAGCTTCGGAAAACCGTACCTGCCTCATCCGGCAGATCATCGTTATCGCGAAATATTATCTCTGCGCACACGCACGGCGATTGTCGTACGGAGTTTCATATTTCTGTTTGACAAATCTTCGCGTGTCTCTTTTCAGTGCGTCGACAAGCTTGACATTCATAAAGAAAAAGAAAAAAAAAAAAAAAAAAAAAAAAAAAAAAAAAAAAAAAAAAAAAAAAAAAAAAAAAAAAAAAAAAAAAAAAAAAAAAAAAAAAAATACGACAAGTGACCGACATTAGGCGGTGTTCTTCGGGTTGGAAACGGTCGCGGCCACTACTCGGATGGGTGACGAAAAAAAAAAAAAACGGAAATAACTTTACCAAAATGTTTTTCACTTTCCCAATTCGTCTTCGCTGATGTTTACGCCTCGTTAACGATTAATTTGAGACAACCGACGAATTTCGTTCCGCATTCACGTTGAACCGCCAAATTCGTATACCATGGTATAAAAAGTTGTCTCGTTGCGTATCGAGAGGCTTTTTTTAACGAGCGGTCTTTAAACGTCCTCGTTAAAAAAAAGCAAAGAAACAGAGTCCCGTGAAAGTAATGGAATCCTCGAGAAAAATTGAGTCTCGATTTTGACGCACGAAAGTCCTCGATCAATTACGCTGTGAAATTAAACGAGTTTCGTGCTTGATCTTGAATCGGTATGGAAGCGCACCCGAAGTTGGAGACTTTCTCTCCGCGTAGAGCTTCGAAACGAGCGGGTCCTTAAGGGGTCTGAATTGCGGGTCACCAGATTGATTCTCAATGAATTTTTTTCGAGTTTGGGTTTCTGTGGGTTTGAAAAAACTGGAATTTCTTCGAAAAAAAAAAAAACATTTCCGAAGATTTTGTATTGTTGAAATATGATCGGGGAAGTTATCGTTGACGAGCGATCGACACCGATAAAAATGGCGGATAGCCAAAACGAATAAAGAAAGTTTGCACGGATGAACCGGAAGTAGTTTGTCCGCCTTTGTTGCACCAGAAATAAAAAAACCGATAAATCCAACGGAAATGTCATAAAATCGTTCCTCCCTTAAGAGGAAATATCAGAAACTCGTATTTAAGAAGAAACCTCAATTTGTATCGTAGAAATCGCGATTTCAACGATATAACTAGAGCTTTTAATAATTAATTTTCTAAACAGATTTTATTAATTAATTCAAGCTTTTATCGAATTTTATTAAACTTATAAATTATTTAAAAAAAACATTTATTTTTCTTTGCTACATGCCATAATGACATTTTTATAAATCAAGAAAATGAATTTTTATTTATAGATGAAATGGATTAAAAAAAAAATCGAAAATGTTGGGCTTTGACCTAGAGCAGGGCCTTGATGTTTTCGGACACAGGATCGTGAAGTCTGGCGTGCATCCTATACGTCGAGTCCATTACGTCGTAGCTCATCAACTCGGCTGGAAAGCTCGCGTATGTGCACGCGAACTGTTTTGGGGCATCAAATTTCGAGGCTATAAAATTGTTGAAGCCTTATAATACGCGGTGAACACGCCCAGTAGGGCGTGAATTCTCACTCACTCGAGGATCCGATGTGAACGAGTGACAAAAACACCGGCTCTGCCGGATGCAGCTTAGAGACCTCGCTCGTCGCGATCCTTAAGCATGTGCTTACGAATAGCACGGCGACGATCTCTTGCATCGTCGCACGCCGCTTTAACCGCTCAATAACTATATGCGCACGTCTGTCTCACTCCCCTCCCCTCTCTCTATCTCTCTATCTTTTTTGCCCTCTCTTTCTCCGTTAAATAAACATTTTTTTCCTCCCCATTTTTGCATTTTTAATTTACTTGTTTAAATATCCTTTTTTACTTATTTAAATTTATATTCGTGTGTGTTTTTAAATTATTTTTGTTATATTATTAATAAGTTATTATTTGTTAAACTTTGAAACTTTATTTTGACACAATATTTGTTTCATCTTAAATCTCTCGCTCTTTCTTTCGCACAAAAAAATAGATATATATTTTTTAAATATATTTTTGCCTTTTTTTTTTTTGGTTATTTTTATTATATTTTTATACAGTTGTTGCTTTGTTAAATTTTATATCTTCGTTCTATTAAGATTTATTGTTTTATTTTTAATTTCTCGAAATTTGTTTACTAGAGAATAATAAAATATCATCATCATCATCGTCGTCTCCCTCTTTCTCTGTCTCTCCGTTTCTCTATGCCACTCCTTTTTTTCTTTTTTTATGTTTCTTTAGATCTGGTATTGTCTCTCCTCTTCTATCTCTAGACTCTCTGTTATAGGCTCCCCCTATATATACAGCCTGGGTCAAAAGGCTTATCGAAATTTACAAACATTTTTTTACAAATATCGATTATTTTTTAAGTTTTATATTATTTACGAAATATCAATATTTTATAGCGTTTTTATAATATAGCATTCAATTCGTATAGTTATAAATAATAATGATAATAATAATAATAATAATAATAAAATAAAACTTTTTCAAACATTGTATTTTGTAATACTTTCTCAAAGCCAGAACTATTCCCTGTTCAAATGCTTGAAGATATACGTCGATGAAGATTACCTAACAATAAAAATAAATATTGTTGCTAACTCAAACAACAAAAATTCGATATTGTTAATAATGTTTATTTTTCTTTACGCGAAATAATACCGTGCACACGTATATTCATTGAAACACGTAGGATGCCCGATAATTTTGTACAAAGCTGTACGAGTCGGATGTATATGTTGGGATAGTGTTCGCGCGCGTTTGAAAGTGCCGGTAACGCATTTAATGCGCATTTTTATACGCTCGCCGCATAAAAACGAGAAGATCATAAGGGCTCTGCGTTCTGTGAGTGAGCTTCTGTTTCTGCACGAGCCCGAAAACACTTGAGACTCATTCACCGGCTCTTTCACGTTTCTATTTAAATCGCATTTTTATTCCATTCACATTTTTATTCAATTCACGCTTCTTATCCCATTCACATTTTTATTTAAATCGCCATTTTTATTTTTATTCCCGTTTATATGGGGCTTGGAACGCAACGAATTTTCTTTTCTTTTTTTTCATATCATATTCGCATATTGCAATTTAATATATATATATATATATATATTTTAAATTTCATTTTTACGTTTTTTTCGATTTCATTTTTTTTGAATTTCATATTTTCATATCTTCGAGGCTTAAAATCACAAAAAAAAAAACTTGGGCAATTAGAAAAAGAAAAATTAATCATTTTCGTTGATTCCTACCGATGATAACTCCAACATAATTTATTTGTGTCGTTCCAACCCGTATGCTTGTGAAACTTACGTTTTCGTCGTTGGGCTCGACGGAAAATGATTTTTATTTATTTTACAAATTTTCTCAGACGATTTCAGTCGCGAGAATCGTGCAAACATTTTTTATTGATTTTTTATTTAAAAAAAAAAGAAAAAAAAAGAATGACGATTTTTGTAAAAATACACGTGCAAGTGAGATTACGTCTGCGTCTAAAGATCCTCGAATATACGTCCGTTTTGCGAGCACTGGAAAATTGAAGCCCACTGACCCGAATCTCTTCATTGATACAGGAGACCTATATATACGATGGGTAATGGGTTCAAAAGGTCTCCCCTTTCTTTCTTTCCTCCATTTCTCTCTCTCTCTCTGTCTGCGTCCCTTATCGCCGTGCCCCACTCGTTCGAGAGGTCTAAAACTTCCTACGAGATTCGAGCGTATCTCATAGCTGAATTTAAACGAAATAGGATCGAGCTGATCTAGATGAATATGTAGATTAAATTCCGGGTTATTAAAAAAAAAACACACACACACACACACGATCTTCAGCGATCAAATAAAATGATTAAAAGCTCCTTTTGATATCAATATTAATACGCATTAACAAACTTTTTAACCAATACTGGCTAAAGCTTAATAAACAACAAAGTTATTGAGAAATATGAGCTGAAACTTTAACCCCCATTTTTTCGTTATCGTGTTTCAAGAATAAAAAAAATTGTTGATTCTTTTTTAAATTTCACTATCGTTAAATATAGCAGAGAATGAGTCTTTTGGATCATTATTATTCTCGTAGTAATAATTACTATTATTAAAATCATCAGTTTTTATTTATTTATTCATATTCATTAAATTATTATTTATTTATTATTTTTATTTATTTCAATTTATTAAATCATTGTTGTTATTATTTTTACTATTCTTGTTGCGTTATTACTATATTCAAATTATTTTTTCCACACAAGAATAATAATAATAATGATAACAATTTTCATTTCACTTTTATTATTTCTTTTCACATGCGCTGTTACTATTATTATTATTATTATTATTATTACTATTACTATTTACAATTTATTACTATTATTATTATTACTTTTACTTTGATCGGAGGAGGTTATGCTCTGGAGTACGAAATAAATGTGCGTGTTTCTCCCTGTACGTTTCTCTAACGTTAAACCGAGAGTTAAATCGTCTTAGCGTCGTTTTCCGTTGCCGCCTTCATCGTCGTCCCGGTCGCTGCCGTTGCAACAAAAGTTCGAGACTCTCGAGTGTTTAATAGCGTATACTCGAGGTCCACACAGAGGGCTGATATTGCGTGTGGGTTTACGGTTGGTTCGCGCGTGGGTGTACGTATCAGTCTCCTCCAGCTGCACCGAGTTTTACCCCGCGGAGACCCCGTCGCGGTTGTTCCGTTCGAGCGTACACGCGCCTTCGAACTCTCCCGATCCTGACACACAAAATCCAAACGCCCATCGCTCGAAAGCCTCCAACGCACTTTGGTGCCTTCACCCACTGATGTACCCGAGCCTCCGGCCCCCATGCGAGAACAGGTTGCAACGGACTCCAACTTTCAGCCAATTGGAAACCAGGAATTATCCAATAGGATCAGCCTTCGTCGTATTTTTGATATGACTATTGGGGGCTTGTTTCGGCTAGGTGGATTTTCATAATGATCATTTTGGACCATCTTGACCCGTTCGTACCTTTGCGATCGTTGATCAATGAATTTATTTGATTCTATTTATTTTATTTATATTTTATTTATATTTTATTTTATTTACATTTTATTTTATTTGATTTTATATTATCTATTATTATAATCGACTGATCAAAGTTCAAACAAGCATCAAAAGGAATTTCGGATTTAAGGTGCAGGGATTTTTGCTACAAATCTATAAAAACTGAAAAAGAAAAGAAATTGTTTTTATTTTTTCTCCGTCTTTATCTAATGTGACCTTAATCTGTGTAATACTTATTTATCTTTAATCGTAATCCGCGAAAGATACTTTACTTTCGCAGATTAAGGGCGAAAATTGATAAAGGAATGATAAATCAATTTCGAAATTGATAAAACTGATGGAATCGAAATAAAAAATTTAAATGAAAGCAATCGAATATTGAGATTAAAAGAAAGTCACGTATTAATAAATGAAAAACAAAATTCTGGTTTAATAAATGAACAAAATTCTACATTATTGAATGCAAAAAAATCTTACATTAATAAATCCAACAAAGTCGCACATTATTAAATACAAAAATATCCTGCAACAATAAATTAAAAAAAATCACACATTATTAAATGCAAAAAAAATCCTAAATTAATAAATACAAAAAAATCGTACATTATTAAATGCTCAAAAATGTTCCATCAATGAATAAAAAAACGAAACAAAAATGAATGAATTCGTTGTATTCCGTGCAAACTTCAATGCCCCGAGGAAAGAGGTTACTTTTTGTTTGTTTCGTAGTAGAATCTCTCGCGTTTGGATTTCCAGGCGTATGGTAATCCTCGCATTGAACTTGATTTCCCCGTGAACGTGCTTGTCGTATATTGCTCTAGGCCGAGATTATAAACAGGGACATGCACACACGTGGATACATACGTGTCGATGGCGAAAAGATATTTTGAACTCGTTATATTTATGCAATTTTTTCAATCCCCATCCGTCCCAGATGGATGTTTGTTTTTCTTTTGTTCGAGTCTATAATCACTGATTTTTTTTTTTTTTTTTACATCGTTGTTTAAACGGGTCGTGAACGTTTAAACTCAACAACATTCGCGACGTGGTGATTTCGGGGACGTCGGGGTATGCGTAACGTTTAATATAGGAAGCTCATAGGGAAATCTATATATGTAGAATCCGAGCAAACTCGCACATTAGAATACCCTCGTGAGAGTGCAACGACTCTCTTTGCTACGGTCGAACGTAACGTCACGTACGAACTTGGCATCGTGAGCCTCTCTCGTACGTACGATCCCCCCCCCCCCTCCTTCTCCCAGCGAAACTCGATTGCAGCGAAAGGTCTTTTGCTATTTCAAGAGAGTCCGCGTATAATAACGCGAGCTTACACATATTTCAGTCCAACTGTTTCCCACTCCGGGCGATCGGCGTCACGATCGCGAAACGGAAATTGGAAAAAAAAGAAAAAAAAAAAAATAACAAACATTTCGAACGACAAAAAAAAAGAAAGATTATCAAACGGTATATATGGTGTTGAAGTTTTCAACGCTGCGAGTCGAGGAATTGTTTTTTTATTTGATTTGTTAATTATATAATTTATGTGATTATATATTGTTTATTCATATAATTAGTTTATTACTATATCATTATTTGATTTATAATTAGGTGATTAGTTATTGATTTTTTAGTGATCTTCGTGGTGATAATCAGATAACTAGCAGGCGGTCCCTTTATTTTTCCGGTTTCTCCTATTTATTTATTAAAATAGGATTTTGTTTTAATAGAATTATTTATTGTTTATTATAAATCCAAAAGAGAACATGGAATCAATAATTCTCCTATTTCTCCTATTTTAATAATGTACGATTTTTTTGTATTCATTAATTTAGGATTTTTTTTTTCATTTATTAAAATAGGATTTTGTTTTAATAGAATTATTTATATTTATTAAAATAGGATTTTGTTTTAATAGAATTATTTATTGTTTATTATAAATCCAAAAGAGAACATGGAATCAATAATTCTCCTATTTCTCCTATTTCAATAATGTACGATTTTTTTGTATTCATTAATTTAGAATTTTTTTTTCATTTATTAAAATAGGATTTTGTTTTAATAGAATTATTTATTGTTTATTATAAAACCAAAAAAGAACATGGAATGAAATAATTACTTAACTCAATATAATTGGTCAATGAATTATTGATTTTTGAGTGATGTTCAAGTAAAAAGTTTTTTTACTTTACGAATTGCCGAGAACCGTTTCGTTACCCGTGAAACAGGAACCAATGAAAAAAAAAAAAATTTTTGTTTTATCGTGCCGTTTGACGGTCCGAAGGGTGGAAGGTTTCGTCTTTCAACTTGCCAATTGTCCGGCACTGACTTTTGTCTCGGACCTATTTTGCCTCTCGTCCTCGATTTTTTCGCCGAATCGGCGGTACGAGGATTTCTTCTTTTTTTTTTTTTCTTTTTTGTGAGCTTCGTTTCGTTTTTCGTTTCTTTTTCCCCCCACTTCTTTTGTTTTTTCCCGTACCTCTCGTCGTTTCGCTTCGTCGTTATTCGTATACCTATAAATAACTCAAGAGGAGCGCACATAAGTCCCTCTGTGAATGCAGCCGTTACTCCTTTTCAGGAGCGAAGAATTTTGCCGGCGTAGGTGAAATAAGAGAAAGAGAGAGAAAGAGAATTCTCTACAGTGTCAAGTGTACCGTACTCCAGGCTCGCTGGTATATCTTTCCGTTTTATTGCCGCTTTTCTTCCTCTTACGGAACCTCGAAAAAGCGACGAACGATTTTTTCCATTTTTAAAAATTCATTTTAACTGTATTAACAAAACAAAATTTTGTGCATATTAGAACAGTGACAAAAACAAAGTTTCGTCCGGAAAAAATATTCCAATCGCGCCCAAACGGTTTTATTTCCTCAATCAGTTCTTTTCCAAAGTGGTTTTTTAAAACTAGCCATTTACCGGTGACCTTGAACTACTAACGATGCTTTCTTTTCAAAGCATCTTGTGGAAAACCTTCCTCTACTATCCTGTCTTTAACCTAAGCTTCTACCTCCATCCAGTACGAAACCTACTCGTGCACGCTCTTACCCGACAGACCGTGAAAGTGAAAATGAAAAGGATCGTTGGATTCCAGGCGTGTAAACTGCACGCGATAATTCTTGACTATTCGATTCGTTTAAAAGTGAGGAAACGGTTCGGAACAAAAACGGGAGCACGGGATCTCGCATTTATTGCCGGGGAGTCATTAACCCCGGGTATACGTGGAACGAAGTTAACGTCGTGCCGGAGGATATCATAATCGTTATCTGACCGTGTTGTTGCGCAGTTTTTTCTCGTTTTTTCTTTTTTTCTCTTTCCTTTCGTTTAATTGAGTTTTTTTTTCACATCCCACGTCTGGCCAGCGCAATCATCGTTGAAAAGCTTTTGCATCGTTCCTTTGTTGCTATTTTCCTCGCGATTGTATTGTTTCATCTCGTTGGTCCACTACGTATCCGGTGCATCACTCTTGCTTGATACATTGTGTACGAGTGTCTCCCAGTGCTTGACTTTTTTTTTTTTTCACTGAAATATTGTCATCCCACCCACGCTCGATATCGCTCCCGCGCAAACATATTTCTCCATTCGCCTCGAAGTATCAAGCCCTTCCTGAGTGAATTATCACTCCTCTGCAAAAAAAAAAAAAACCGGTATCCGCTCCGAAAAACGAGACTCGACGCATTCTAGGGTTCGACTACTGTCACGAAAATCGGGATTACTCGAAACGAAAATTATTTTTGAAAAAATGTAACATCGTTTCGACGTTTACCTATTTGCATATACGTTTATAAAATTGTTTAACAAATTTGGCGAAAACATAGGAATGATTAAAGATAACGTTGGCTAATATTAATAAGCTAATTTAATTCTTTTTTTTTAAATTATTGTTTACTTATGACAACAACATTTTTTCGATATTTTGAGGAAAAGTTATATGGATATTGTTAATAACTCTTTTTAAAAAACAGGAACGAACTTTCATCATTCGAATCAAACGCAATTTCGATGTTTTCGAGAAATCCCATTTTTTTAAAAACCTCTTTTTTGGTTTGATAAACTCTGGCTGATTTAGAATCTGAAAAATACTTATTTACGTGAGTATTTACGATATCAATTTTTGAAAATTCGGAGACAAAAAAAAAATGGTAAAAATCCCTCTCACGTGTCCATCGACATACATATACGATAATAATGTAATAAATCATTTATTATATTATATAAAATAAATTAATTCCCCAAAACATAAATCCCACATAAATTCTCTTTAAAAGAAATTCTGTCTTTTTTTTTTCAAAAATTATCCATTCCAATTCTTTCGTTCGTCGCTCAACGTTTTTCTCTGTTCTTTTATTTTCGATCGTAAACGAAATTTTTAAAAGTGTCACGATCGCAGGATTCCCAAAGCCTAAACTGGATACGAGCCACCAAAAAAACGACAAAACCGTAGCTAATTATGCGAGTACGCGGTTTGCGTTTCCGTGAGAAAAAAAGACGGCAGTACTTTTGCCAAATTTTTCTGGCGAAAGAGTCGTGCGCATGCGCTTTCCCGTTGAGAACGTTGCCGGTAGAGGGCGAGGCTTGGGAAGGTCCAGTCGCGATGTTTCGAATTTGCAATTCTTTTGTATTCAACTTTTTTTTTTTTTTTTCGTATTCCCCGGTCATCCGGGACTTCGAAATAGCTTCGTTCTCCGCTTAATTGCAAAAAAGAGAAGTCAAGAAAAAGAAAATGTGTGTCAGGCATTTTCGACCGGTTTAATCGTCGGTTTTTGGCAAGCCAGTATGATACGTGCCGGTGAATCTTTTCTTCGTGAAATCTCCCGTACATATAAACGAGCGATAAGCCGACTCGCATCAATTCGAAGCTCATGCGAAACATTATGAATTTCGGGCGTGTTCCGTTCCCTAAAATAACTCCTTTCCTCTTAATTTGCTCGGCGTGTGAACGTACGCTATTCGGCAAACTCGTACCGCATACGGATGTTTTTTTAATACCGTCTCGGTGCCCGTCGGGTCCGTAGCTTTGCTGGAATGTGCGTCAGGAAGTTCATAAATATATGTGTGCGTCGTGAGTGAATTTTAGGGTCGGCTCGTATTAGGGACGGTACATCGAGATTGCCATCGAAAGGGCTTTCGGTATATATATAAAAATATGTACCAAAAAATAATCTGCCTATGAAAAGAAAAAAAAAAAAACGGTTTCCTTATCGTATGATAAACCCTAATAGTCGGATGATCAGAAAAACGTCGAATCTTCAGTAAGATTCAACGTTGAATTCTTCATAGTTGAAATCCAACGAAAATAAAGGTTTTTCGAAAAAAAATTAATTCGCGCTTTTTCTCAGAATACGAAAAGGAACGTTTGTTCAAAATTTCTACTCGATCGGATAGCGGAAAGCGTGTTTTCCAAACTTCAGACAAATATAAACTTTGATTCAATTAAAAAATTTTGTTAAACCTGCGTAACTCGCGAAGTCATTTTTTACGATCCCTGTTTGTAGCAATGTAGAATCTGTATCAAATAGAATTTTTCATATTGACAAAGACAACAGTTTTATCAAAAATGGCCTTTTTCTTTTAAACGGTCACCGCACCCAGTACGAACGAGTACGAGCACCGGATCAAAATTTGGCTGATTTTTAGTAATATTTTGATACCGGTAACACTTATTTGTTTATTCATTGAACATTTCGTGTATCGTATTAGGTATTTTTACATTCTGAACCAACCCCCCCCCCCCCCCCCCTCCACCCTGTTTCTTCTCTATGCACATACAGTAGAGACATACGCAGAATGCAGAAAGACCGTATACAGTATATCATTGCAGCTTCTCAGGATGCACCCAGCACGGAACATCGCGGGGCACATGATAATCTCGAAGGGGGGCGAAAAAAAGGAGGGAGACGCGAACTCGTGTAGATCGCATGGGCGATATCGCGTTTCAGCGACGGTAGATTTATTGCACGGCAAGCTGCACGCGACAGACATACCCATTCCATGCATTGCCCCCTCGCGTGGATCGCATTCATGAACGAGATGGCTTGAGCGGAGGAAGGGGGGGGGGATGGTGGGGCGTTAGAGATGAGGGAGAAGCGAAGCTGTATGGATAGTGAAAACGAGGAGTCCAAAAATCCATAAGGAAGCTGGTATAGCCGTAAGTTTGAAAGAAAAGTAGGTAAAAGTGAAGAACCGACCGAAAAAATGTGGTCGTACACGCTCTTACCGGACAGACGTTTCTGTCAGGTAAAAGCGTGTACGACCACGTTTTTACCGGATTGGATGAGTTATCACTTTAAATTAGTCGGAATAGAAGTAAGTTTGAAAAAAAAGTAGGCAAAAGTGAGAATCCAAAGGGTAAAAACATGGTCGTACACGCTCTTACCGAACAGACGTCGCTGTCTGGGAAAAGCGTGTACGATCACGTTTTTTCGGTCGGAGATGAAGGAGCGGCGAAACTGTATGGATAGTGAAAACGAAGAATCAAAAAATTCATAAGGAAGCTGGAATAGAAGTAAGTTTGAAATAAAAGTAGGTAAAAGTGAAAAACCGACCGAAAAAACGTGGTCGTACACGCTCTTACCGGACAGACGTCTCTGTCTGATAAAAGCGTGTACGATCACGATTTTACAGGACCGGATGAATTATCACTTTAAATTAGTCGGAATAAAAGTGAGTTTGAAAAAAAAGGACGCAAAAGTGAGAATCCGACCGAAAAAAACGTGATCGTACACGCTCTTACCGGACAGACGTCTCTGTCTGATAAAAGCGTGCACGACCACGTTTTTTTTCGACAAATCGTTGGAGATTGAAACGGGAGCGAACGTTTTCATCAAGATTCATAGAAAGCATTAGTTGTCGTCTAACTGTGGCCACAGACGAACGTCCATTGTCCGAAAAACATGACGTAGGACGACTCACTTGGGCCAAAGAAAGTTTAGACCACAATTGGGACAACGTTATTTTTTTTCTAACGAAGCTTCTTTTCGGCTACTTTCTCCCATCAATCATAGCTGGTCCAGCCAGACCAATGGACTCATCTGAGCTTGAAAATGAAACAGGCAAGGTGCGCGGGGCGGTTTACGGAGTGTGCGATGACACTGATGGAAAGTATGGAGATGTTCAACTAGAATATTACGAAAGAAAAAATGATTTTTTCTACAATAAAATTTTTTTTTCACGATTCGGAGTCACGGAAATAACGAAAAAAATCACGTTTCTTAAGATTTTCGTTTAGACATCTACAGTATAAATTTACTAAATATTATTTCGGTTGATAACGAAAGTATTTTAATTCTTTTGTACCGTCCAATTTTTGTTTGCTTTTATTTTGTGTTTTTAACCCAAGCAAACCCAAACAAACCTATTCCGGTATTCCAATCAGAGCTTATCATCCCCGATTCACAAAAAATACTTAGGACAATTATAAAAATGAACAGATGATTGAAAAGTCGTCAGATTTAAGCGAGACAAACTTCAACATCAGCTGTACTGATCCAACTCAGTGGAAATGGCAGAAGTCATCCAACGAGGCAACACAAAGGGCGATTGGGTGAAGGAACTGACACCCCCATTTTTCCCATACTCAAAATGCACCACCCCATTATTTTTTTTTTGGTAAAGGCGTTGTGGGGGTGATTGCCATGTAGGCGTACTCATGAAACCCCCTACACAGAGTCTACTTCCATTGCACGACCCCATATAAAGGGGGTCGAAGGGACAAAGGACGAGCGAGAGTCTAACGTCACGATCGATTCTTTGCTGCACAGGACCTCTTGCATATAAGGATAACGTTACCGAGTAAAAGAGCTGGGTTTGATGCTACCGGAATTTACATTGCAATAATCGATTATTGGATCTTGGATCTTAGGTAGAATCCATTTGAGTCGAATGTTTTATATCGTTCGTGGTTCATCACGATTTCACTTATTTCCAATGTTTCTTTGTTTCAATAAATTTAAAGATTGGATCTTTGAAATCCCACGAGTGTTTTTTTGTTCTTTATTACTGAATTTATTTGGGTTTGGTTGGATTTGGTTGGGATGCAACGAGGTTGTTTTATTCTTTGCTTCTTTATTTGTTTGGGTTTGTTTGCGTTTTTAAGGTTATGAGTTCGCTAAAAGAATTGGTTTGGGTTTGGTTGGTATGCAACGAGTTGGTTTTATTCTTTGCTTCTTTATTCGTTTGGGTTTGTTTGCATTTTTGAGGTTACGAGTTCCCGAAAAGAGTTTGTTTGGGTTTGTTTGGGGTTTGGTTCGTACTCAAAGTTTTTTAAAATTCTTTGTTTCTTTATTTGTTGTCTTCATCGAAACTTGTGTTTTCAGATTCAAGCCTCAATTTTCTATAAAATATAAGTCGATATATTCGAATATTTACGAGGTTACGAATTCGCTAAAAAAAAAAGAATCTCGAAGAGCTTATTTTCGTATTATTAAAAAACTGCAAATTTCGAAGACAATTGATTTGGAATTTGTTCGCAAATTGAAACGCAAGAGCATTAGATATTCGCATATTTCAGATGCAGTAAATTAGCCAAAAATTCATATTCGAATTTCGGATTTCATTAATTCGGACGAAATGAATTTGGATTGGAAGATTGAAGCTCCCTGGATTTATACAAGTATAAAAGTACGAAGAAAGGTTTAATAAACATTTATTGATGAATTAACACAAAAATGAAGAAACCATCAGAAATCGGTGCAATCCAGGATAGCCAGGGATGTTTTATTTCGCCGATCGTTACTTGGATGTTCACGTGGTTTGTGGTCCCTAGATTTCCGCTTGCCTTTCGATTCTCCGATGTCTTTGCCGTTGCAACGATCCGGTTTTATCGACCTTAATGGAAGTGCGCTCGACGTTGGGTTCTCCGGGTTTAGTCGCTATTGCACGGTCAGAAGAGGAGGGCTGTAGTCATTCTCGTGTTCCTGGACGTTCTTGGCTCGACCTCTCTTCCAGATATATATATATACTTCAACATACAAGAGTCTTTTCGAGGCACAGCCTTTTCATCCTCTTTCCAACACTCTTCAGCTACATCTTTGCTTTCGGTTCTTTTTTTTGCATTTTTTTTAACATTTTTTTTTTGTTTGGTTTTCAACAAAACGTTACGAAGAGCAAAAGCCGATACTGTAATCGTACCTAGCGTGAAAGAAACGAGGATTCAACCACTCACATCCGTCGAGGAGTTTTCCTTGGGTTGTACTTTGTATCCCAAGTGTGTGTGTGTGTGTGTGTATGCGCGTGGAGTCAATGTACCGAGGATTCATCGTGTTCTGGGCACATCACGAAGAAGTCATCGCTCCCCGTCGTACTTGTCAATCAACGTCTATGAGCCCGTTTTCTTGGTTGTCCTGGTCGACATCTCAGATTCATCGTTATCCCTCGCAGCCTCCTCTTCGCTATCAGCCATTTTCTCAACGTGTCCTCAAACCCGTAATCACGCCATTGAGGAAAACACGTAACTCCGGAAATTGCTACCCCACGGACGCTTTGTAATTGTACTGGCTAATACAGGGTGACCAGGGATGTCGTTTAGATTTGATGCTGTTTGGATCATTCAAACTCCATCCAATCAAGGTATTAATTCCCAATCAATGGAGTTTTGATAATCCAAACTCCATTCAATCAAGGTAATAGTATCCAATCAATGGTGATTCCATCGTTCTTCCAGTTGTTGTTTCCAACCCTGGAATTCAACTCGTGTTTTGTTTCTATTGAAAATCGATAAATGAAAATTCATTAACGAAAAACGTAACTAGTGGTATCCGGAGTTCCAGCAAAGTCATGTTCTTCAAACATCCGGTATAATTGTGAGGAAGTAAGGCGGCTCGCCAATTTCAGCGACAATATTTTTCTTTTTGGTACGAAGGTCTTTTGTAGGTCATCAGTAGTGAATTTGAATCGAGGAAACGTGTGATTTTTTAAAAAAATTATTTCTATAAGTTATGGGATTTCGATGTTTGAGGAACTGACAAATTAGGGAATTCTATTATGCATTTTGGCGCTTAATTGGTGATGAAAAATGGTAATATTTATAAAATAAGTATTTCAGAATTTAATAAATATTACCACTCCTCCATCACCAATTAAGCGCCAAAATGCATAAAAGAATTCCGTATTTTGTAGGTTTCTCAAAATTCAAAACCCCATAACTTATGAAAATAATTTTTAAAAATCTCGCTTTTCCTCAATTCATGTTGGGGACGTTCGAGAATCAGAATTCTTTTTGATAATTATGCAGAAGTGGGTAATTATGCATCACCGAATTTTAAAAAGCTATGTAATATTGAAGAACTATTTATTTTGTCACCTCTAAAAGTGTGCGTGTGTATGAATTGATGATTGGGTGGATATTATTAATTTATATGATTAAAAAATTGTATTTTAATCGAATAAATCTCTTTTATTCGATCTAAAATGAAATATATTAATTAAATTTAAAAAATAATACTTACCCACCCACTAATACACACCCACACTATTAAAAGTGAAAAAAAAAATGGTTCTCCAATATTAAATAGTTTTTTAAAATTCGATGGTGCCCCACTTCTGCATAATTACTCGAAAGAATTTCGATTCTCGAACAATCCCAATATCGCGTCGTTCAAAACTACCAGTTATATCCCAGCGACTCGTATATGGAATTTCGTGTGTAAGAACGATTTATAAGAGCCGTAATGAATCAGTCATCAAGCTCTTTGCCACTTAAAAATTATGAGAACCAAACGCCCACACGAATTAATCGAGTACTCGTAGTTTTCGGGTGTACATCAAAACTGAACAGCGCCCGGAAGTATACACTGGTCAAGTACTCGCCTATGAACGATGCACTATAGACTATTCTTTTTTTATTTTTTTTTCGAGACACGTTCACTCAGCTCGGTAGGATCGGTTCGAGCTGGCGCCACGGAAATATGGAAGAACGATATTACGTTTCATCACGCCCGATTTCACATTTCCCGTTGACGCGTGATACATTCACCACATTTACGTATCCGTTAAATGTGTATTAACGGATTAGTACGAGGAACGGATATTTCGAAATTGTTACATGAACGAGCAACGTTGCTTTTGTAAAATGCCTCTGGCTTTTATTTTAATTGGCCGGTTCTCAAAATGACAATTTCCAAAGTTTCGTTCAACGAGTAAATTGACGTTTTTATTTTTCTCGAAAGATTATTTGTTTATTCATCGTTATTATATTTGTCCATTTCGACGAAACAAATAAATAGCAAGAACGAATATTACTCGGGTCGATAAAAAGAGAAAAAAAAAATGTAAAAGTAAAATACAACGGAAAATTCGGGTTTCTCTCGCATCGTACATTCGCCCTTCCTCTTCAGTTAGAAGAGTCATCGGGACATCTTGAATGACCGAACAATTTTTTCTTCTCGTTTTTTTACTAGCTTAACCCCTTAAACACGATTTGTCATCAGTTTTCTCTCTTCAGCGATACTTTTTGAATGACCCTGTACATATACGTATATGTCTCACTGGTAATCCGGTATTCGCGCTGCAGTTTACACAATGTAAATACAGAAATCATAAATGGCGATGTACTTGACGATCTTGGGATTGCGGTACATACGCGATTAAACGGCATGTGCAACCGTTGGTACGCATCTTGATACAACCCTCGTATGCATAAATACCAATTTATATCCGCGCATATGTATACATATATATCCTATATAACTCTCTCTCTCCCTTTCTCTTTCTACTTATTTTGTTATTCATTCTTTCTAATTTTCAATTATTATCACTGTGATTTTTATTTCTGTACAATTTTGATTTTTTTTTATGTGCATTCCGATGTAATTTTATCCCCTCCTATTCGTTTTTCAAAAAATCCAAATTACCATGAAAAAATCGTGAAAAACTTCTAAAAACATGATTTATGTTTTGGCTGTGTGCAGTGGTTTTGAAAAAAAAAAAAAAAAAAAAAAACATCGATGATATTCGTATTTCAGAATGGAAAAAAAGATATTCGACGATATTATCTCGGCGTATCGAAACTTTGTTTGTCCGAAACCGAATTCACTGCACATGTCCTTGAAATTTGAAATTTTCAGGCCTTGCAATATTTTATATTAATATATATTAATATATTACATTAATATATTTAAAACATATGATAACAATAGTAAGTATGTATACATATATATATATATATATATATGTATACAAATAAATAAATAATCTTTGCACCGTATGAGCAATACCGATTGAGGGTAATCCACTCAAGGTCGACCACCATTCTTGCGATATTTTTTTCTTTTTTTTGGCGCAACTGCTACTCGTTGCGCCAACATTGGGACCCTTATATGGCGCATCTTCGGTGCCACCGTTCGCGTTATTGCATTATTACAAGCGCGTCGTGGCGATAACGTACATCATTTATAAAACAACGCGCAAAGTACAACGCACATCCTCGCCTCCTAATAATAATAATAATCCTAATAATAATCAACCAAAAGATTAAAAAAACGAAAATCCAACCGATTTTTCTTAGAAAATAATAATGAACAAAATATATTACTATTAATAATAAAAACTAATAATTTTAACAAATGAAATTCACTCACAAATAAAAATAATAAAGAATACTAGAAAGAAAAATAGTAATATTAAAAAATTGTGAGACTGTAGTAATAAAAAAATTATGAGACAGTACTAATAATTTTATTCATATTGAAATATGAATTTTTCATTGTTTTTTTTTTTCTCTTTTTTTTTTTTCGTAATCTCGAAAAAAAAAGTGGGTGAAGTTAAAACTGATCTTCGGACCACCGGAGTGTAAAGTTACCTTTCAAAGGGCTTCTGGAGAAAATTATAACGTTACGACGTTTCGTCTTTTTGCAATCTCCCACTCGATCCGTTCCTCTTTCCTGATTCTTTTTCACCTGTAACACATAGACGAGAAGATCAATCGGGTGGGGGGTACTAACGCATTGGAAAGGTCCACGGTATGGGTGTAACTGTATATATATATATCTCGGCGAAATTCGATACTCTCTGTGATGGCGACCGAAGCAGTCTGTACATAAGGATTACCGCGCAACTTCCGCGTCGGGGGTCCGTGCTGTACGTCCAGTTCAGATTCGAGATAAAAAGTTATACAATCATCATATTAATCGCGATCTCAACTTATGATATTCTAATCTCACGTATACTTATAGATTCGTATAAATATCGTTATTTCAATGGGTTTAAGGGTTTAAGGTTTTTATGGAAAAAAAAATGAATTTTCAAGGTATAAGAAAAATGAAAATGAAATTTGAAAAAAATTGAGCTCCACTGAAGATGAAACATCACCAGTCATGTTCAATTATTTGTTTCGAAGCTTTGCCCGAACTTTTAATGACTCGTCATTTTCGTTCAACGCGGAAAAAAAAATCGAGTAAAAATATAAAAATGAAAAATTGTGGAATGAAATAAGAAATTACTGAAATGATAAAAAAATGTATAGTTGAAAAAAGTAGTCCAACCCCTTAATAGTAGTTAAAGGGTTGAGGAATATTTCTTTATTCATATTTGAAATTTTTCTAATTTTAAATGTTTGCCTTAAAATATTTTTTTAAGTTTTGAATATTTTTGATTAAATTAAAAAAAAAGAAAACAATTATTTCACAAAAACCCAATCCCTTGATGACAATCAAAGGGCTTGAGGAATATTTATTTTTTCATATTCCGATTTCGTCTAAAATTTGATTTTGTATAAAATATTTTTAATTTAGTGTTAAACAATTTAGTTATTTTATATTTGAATTTTTGTTTGTTTTACAGTAGCTCAAACCACTCAATGGCAGTTAAAGGGTTGATAAGAGATGAGAATTTCGAAAAGAGACGTTGCTTTTCGAATGTCAATTAACGCATTGATGAATTAAATTATGCATTCCATGTGTCAAAAATGAAGCATCACTGGTCTCGCAGTACTTTTAATCCGGCTTTGCGTTCTCGTGAATATACGTAGACACGCGCGTGGACGCGTAGGCGTTTCTCGTTCGTACGAGATACGTTTTGGCCGTTTTTCAACTCCTCGTGCACCGTGTATTGTGTCGTAGGTGCGAGACGTCCGCTCGTCGGGATCATCGTCCGCACTCTCAAACGATTCGCTCGTCTCGTCGTTCGTTCGAGACGACCGCGAATTATTTTTATTTTTTAATTGAAAAAAATTTTTTTTTTAAATTGTATAAAAACAATCAAATGATAATTGATTCAATAATAGTTATCATAATATTATTAATAATAATAATAATAATAATAATAATAATGAACATTGTAATAATGTGATATAAATGAAAAAATATAGTAATTAAATAAATAAACAAAAATAAAATCATTGTAATAATTGCAATGATAACAATTACGATTAACATTATTATAAATGACGATCACTACAATAACACTGATATTAATGATAATTGGAGCAACAATTAAATTTTTTAATATTTTAATACTAACGACAACAATTATTATGATAATAGTAACAACGAAAGTTGTAAATAAACGAATGGAACGAAATTACGTAAAAATAGTTAAAATTAGGCTTTGTATAATAAATCAAATAAAAAAATTAACAAAATTGGATCGTTTGGCGAAAAATTCTGATTGTACGATATTAAAATTGAGCGCAGCAATCGATACGGAATTCTTTGACGACGCGAATGTCTGTGAGTCAAAAAGAGTAGATACAACCCCGCGAAATAGAACGAACTCGGAGCTGGCAGTGCACGTGCGGTTGGGGATAAAATTACGCGGAGGCAAATAGCAATGTATCAAGTAAATCCAAAAGGGATGGGAGGGTTGCGAGAGTTCCCGATGACTGGGTTTTCCATCCACCGGATCAGCTGCAGACCTCGCTTACTGTACGTTTGCACCACGTGTTCGCCGAGCTTCTCATTGGCTCTCCGGAACTGGAGGTCGCCCTTGTTCTTCAACAGATATTCCGCCACTCGTGGGACCGGATCTCGTCCGCGCTACGCAATTCCAAACGCTCTTCGAATCAAGGACGCGTCGAGGATTTATTTAACATCGCAATTTTTCAAAACGACTTTTCTCATCGGCGGTTAAGTTTTTCATGAAAAATCGAGCATCGGTCTCCGTAGAAATCATAAACGAAGGGACTGCTTCTTCTCTTTTGCGGTTAAAACTTTTCATTTTTGAGAAAACGCGGTTTTTTTATTTCAAATATTTCTCTGACTTGTACAAAAAATCTTTAAATTTTATATTTAATTAATATATTTAATTAATTAAATATTTTTCAACATATTTAATTAGTTAATCAAATATAATAATTAATATATTTAATATTAATTAAATATATTAATTTAATTAATTAATATATTTAATTAATATGAAATTTTTCTTTTTTAGACCAAACAATTTTCAGAGGTATTGGATAAATCATCGATCTATTCTGTTGACGGAAGTGATACTAGACCTATCCATTCCAATTTCCCAAGAATTATGCATTTTTTGTTCGCGTGGGCGCCGGGCCTTCAGGTGAACGCACATACCTGCAGTAATTTACGTGAATGGACATTTGTATGTAAAGTGCCATCAGAGTAGGCCGCACCCCGTGGGTCTCCTGGTATCACCGAGGAATAATAAGAGAACGATGACAAAGAGGGAGAGAGAGAGAGAGAGGGAGCGAGAAACAGAGGGGGGAATAGAAAGAGATAGATATTAACTGATTTGATTTAATAGATTAAATGATATACATTTGATTTAATAAGTTAAATCGAATCAAATAAAATATTAAATAAAACAAATATCAAACAATAATAATTGAGTAATAAATGTAATAAAAAATCGAATAGGAAAATACCTGTGTATTTTAACAAAAAATAACCAAAAACAGCAAGTTCAACTAAAAATAACAAAAAACTGTTATTTTAACCAGAAAACGCAATTTTAACAAGAATTAACCAAAAAACGCAAGTTTAACCAAAAATAACCAAAAAAATACGTAACCTTATCCAGAAAAACCCAATTTTGCCAGAAAAAAATAACCAAAAACACGCAATTGTAACGAAAAATAACCAAAAAACGAAATTTTAACCAAAAAGAAAAAAAAAAATGCGAATATGAGCTGAAAAAGAGAGAGAGAAATAGGGAGAGTGAGGGAGAGAGGAAATCAAGCAGATTTAGAGTTAGACCAAGAGTATTATTCGAGGGCCGACGAAAGACAGATGACGAGAGAGATGGCGAACCCAGGGAGCCCGAGAGATCTCCGGAGAGCGAGAGGAGACAAGAGCGTATATTCTCGTACTCCGAAAGAGACGGGACGCTCCTACGTAACCATAACCGAGCAGGAGGTCTCTCCATCGGACGGAACGACGACTTTCTCTGTCTTTCAACTCGAAAGCTCGAATGCATGCGCGCGAGAGATGTGCATCATCTCTCGGCGGCAACGAATCCACGGAGAACTCGAGTCCGAGAGCAGTGCTCCTCGGGCAAGCCCGCAGTCTCGGTCACGCGAAGTGCCTCGCTCATGTATTCGCTCCAATAACACGTACGTACACCAGTTTACACTTATATACCTATCTATTAAACATTAACCATCAGCATTAATGCATTACTTTAATAATAACGTTAGGAAAGTCTCTGAAAGGAAGTAATATTTACATTATGTATAAACAATAGAAATTTATATATATTCCGTTTAAATATTATATAAATATATAGATAATATATTTTATTTACTTTATTGAATTTTTTTATATTTGAAATAAATCATTCATAAAAGAGAAATTTAAAATATAACGAATTTTCGTTGGGCTTGGTAAATAAATAAATATACAGTTATTTTCTTATTTATTTAATTATTCGTGTCGATCCAACGACAACTCGTTATTTATTTTGGGTTTGTTTGGGTTGAACTGTCTTTAATAAATTGATGCGATAAATAAGTAAATAAATAAATATATATATATTTAAATTTATTTATTGGATTCAGTCCAACGACTATTCGTTATTCATTTTGAGTTTGTTTCGATTGGGCTGGCACAAATAAATAAATATAGTGATAATTGAATATATATATATATATATATATATACACATATATATATATACACACACATTTATTTATTTATTTATATCAGCGCAACGACAATTCCTTATTTCTTTTATTTATCGATATAATCGTTTCTGTTTTCTTGCTTCGCGACCGCATATTAAACTCGTTTGGATCTGTTTCTCCAGCTCTCTCTCTCTCTCTTATATTCAACGCGATATAATATTACAAAATTATCGGTCTACCGGACCATTTTTTTATTTTTTCACCTACGCAAATTTACGGCTATGAGAGAGAGAGAGAGAGAGAGGAGAGGGGGGAGGACTTTGTATGTAGAACTGGTTCGAATATTTTTCCGCGGCATTTTCTAGCGGGTACTCATTACGTGATGGGTTTTCTCGGCCCGTTTTTTCGTCCTTTTTCTCCCACCGTGAATTCTTCGGCGCCTCAACGCGAATCTTTCTTTTTCGTTTTCCGGCCGCGTTTCTTTAATTGACAAACGCGGATGAGGGGAAACGCCGAGGGGCGAATGGGAGTTCGGAATTTAAAGAAAGTCAATAAATTGGCGACGGGGTGAGAAAACGTTCTTTGTTATTTTTTTTTTTTTTTTTTTTTTTTTTTTTTTTTTTTTGTTTTTTTTATTTTTGTTTTTTTTTTTTTTTTTTTTTTTTTTTTTTTTTTTT
>JAPYZI010003894.1:0-15806 GCA_030523105.1 Ophioninae sp. A BG-2022a | reverse complement strand
CGAAAAACAAATCTCGAATAATTATATTCTCACGATGAATATTATTACGCTTAAATGAATTGCATTTTTTTAAATTTTCATACTCAAAAAATTATAGATGTACCATTGACTATTAAATTCACTAGTATTACTTTCAGGTACTAGAATAATTAAAAAAAAAAAATAAATAAATAAATAAAAAATAAAACGTAATTCCTAGCTTGAAATACTTTTGAAGAGGATGAATTCCAAGTATCGTCGTTGTATACGATAGGTCGTCTTTCACCCTTACGAGAGACTTTCGACTGTGTCGTGAAAGTTGAATTTGAATTGTCCCTTCACCGACGTTATAAGCGGTTTCTACTGTATTGATATAACTCGACTGGTGTCTGGATATGAATTCTGGGATGTGCAGTAACGGAGAGTATCGATGTACGTGCACTCACTCGTCTTCGATGCACCTTTTATTCTCCGACACGTAATACTCGCGGATATCAACTTGAGGATTGCAGAAACCTCACGGAGAGAAAGAGAGAGAGAGAGAGAGAGAGAGAAGAGAGAATCGTCTTCAGTCGTGCGAGAATTGCTTAGAAATAAACGTGGACCGGAAGAGAGCACATAGGTACAGGATTCGTTGCCCGTGTGTATACATTATTTCATCCCTCCACAGTCAATAAAACTTCCCCGCCGACACGCCGGAATCGTACGAGATATTTTCACGTGAACCGATTTTCAGCTGAGAATACGTTGAAAAAGGGTATTGAATGCATCAACCGTATCTACGGAAAATAAATTGAGAAATACTTTTTTTATTCGTTTTCGTGAAAAGCTGAATATTTCAATAACCCCATAGAAATCCACGCGTATGAAGAATCACTTTGGGTGATGAGAAAGTCATTAGACAACGTTGCTTGTGCTGTGCAAGTTTCCTTTGCCGTAGGAAAATTTACTAATCCTAATAATTGCATCGATTTTCGTTTTAAGTTGCAGTATTTTTTTTAACGTTGATTTTTCGAAACGATTAACGTTGAGCTGTTAACAGACTCGAGCCATTTTGATTCTAGAAATCTGAAGAATTATCGAAATGAAGTTTCGAAGAAAAATAATTATATTATTATCGATTATATTTTTTGCAATTTTTTATACAGAGTCACGTAAATTTAATATTTTAAATAGTACATTGAAATATACAATAAAATTTCAAATAATCTTAAATTAAAATAAATAGTAAATTTGTAATCTTGATTTTTTAAATTTATGTACTTTTACTGTTATTAAACATTTTATTATTATTATTATTTTTATTATTATTTACAATTCTCGGTGTTCAGCCGAGGAAAAAACATAATTTGATAAATATTAAATATATTTATTATTATTATTATTATACTATTTATTTTAATTGTTTCATTATTGTTATTTTTTTTTTTTGCGTGTACAAAGGCTCAAGCAAGATACTTACAATGGGTGGTACTGAACCGTAGAAGGCTGATAACAGGTGGAACGTAATAACGAAGGATGATAGAATAAAAAAAAGAAAAGATTGTTCGAAGCACCCTTATAGATCGTCCATTCAGTGGGAGGAGTTTGAGAATGATTGACGTGACGAGCCATTAAGTTTTCAGGTTGATCTTATTAGGTTCCCTGTTACGGCTGTCGAAAGGGAAGTCGAAGAAGCGAGGAGGAAATTTCGACTGGAATGTGGGTAGAACAATTGATACTCTTTGAAGATTCAAAGTAAGCAAAAATGGAGAATATAATTGGCAGCGTGTCGATGATGACGGGTGACGATTGACAGTGAAGAATTGAACTGGCCATCGTTATATCGGATGTCATAGATTCTTTTTTTTTTTCATCGTTTCCGTCGTCAGCAAAAATTTTGTCTGGCCTGGAGGTTTCAGGCTTGAAACAGTGGAGGTAAGTAGGTCAGGTAGGAATACGATCAATTCCAATAAATCTGAATGGAAAATGTACTCGAAAAAATTGTAAATCTTGACCTCGTTTGGTATTTTTGATTATGCCGTTCATAGCCGATTACGTCTATCCTCTTATCGCTATTTTCGATGTAATCAGCTTCATAGTGCTTATTCACGTGTTTCACGTAGACTTATATATATTTGTAAGCTGCCCACACGAAGGCTCCACCGAGCTTAGGTAAGTACCAAAACGTAAATGGTTCGAGGACCAAAAAGGTGGTCGGATAATTTCGAAGTCAACGTAAGTCCGGAACAACCTTGGAGGTTATGTTGTGTTTGTTTGGGTTATGTATGGGGGTTAACCCAAACAAACGGAACGAAATTGAACGTTCACGTTTGGTGAGAAAAAAATCTTGGCGTTGAAACAAGATTCTTTGACAGCTGAGCGATCGATGGTTGGTCGAAGTTTACGCGTGCGCACACTTGCCCCAACGAGATTAAAAATTGAGTTAAAACGAATTCTCAGCGCGAATAAAATGAACTACGAACTAACTTCAATGAGGCTCGTTGGAGATCAAAAGTCACGCTTTTTTCAACATCAGAAAAATCTATTTTGGAACTGTTTTCGCTTTTCTAGAAAAAAAAATAAATAAATAAATTGTCCAAAGAAATTCTGGAATCAAGGGTGCGTAGCTTCTGGTATTGAACGACTCTCGGCTCTGAATAAGGATGCGCACACTTATCGGTTTCGATTAGCCCGTTTTTTTTTTTTATTGGAATTCACGCTGGTCGATTCGTTCGATGATTCTGGCTTGACATTGATTTTAAGTTTTACCTCAGTCATGTACGTTTGGATTTTTTTGGGTTTAACAAGTAATCGAGTGGGCAAATAAAGAACTGAAAAAAAGAAAAATGGCGACGAAAAAAAAAGGGGGAGAGAAAAGGGAAAATCGTGTAGACGAGGGGAGCTATCGCGAGCAATTACGAAGAATGTGACGTATTGACGCGGCCTGTCGTTCCAGGCTGACTCGACGAAGAAACCTTTCGCTCTCGTGTACCAGATCTAGTTTTTCCGTTGAACGTAAGAATTGTAGTAACGAAGCGGAATGCCATCGGCTTTTGTGGAAGGCAGTGTTGAAACGCAGGAGAACGCTTCACTCGTCATACAACAGTACCGATTGTTCAAGAGTCAAGAGTACACGCCGGTTCGTTCGAGTGACGCAAGAAAGGCAATAGCACACGATCCGCTCGAAAACACTGGATTCATCCTGATGAAAAATTTCCAAGCACGAAAGTAAAGCTCGACAGAAGCAATTCTTCTCGACGTGTAATATCGATTTACGTCAATACGATAAGCTGTCGATTTCGAACCTAAACCGGGATCGTCGAACCTCTTGTTTGCACGTCAGTGGGTTCCACTATCAATTACGTTGAAGAAAAATTGTTGGATTCCAGCGAAAATCTTTGATCTTTTTTATTTTTTATTTTTTTCAATTTCTTAAATCACAAGTTTCATTTCGTCGATTCGAGGTAGTTCTAGGGGATTTTATAAGTCAAGGGTATATGTATAATTGATAAATATTCCGAAGTGTAGCTCCAGCTAAAAAGCAAAAAAAACCAAACAACCCAAACAAACCTAAAAACGCAAAATACTTTTTTCAATCCTTTTTTTCGTGGCTTAGTAAAATTTTGGCAAATCTGAAAACTGTCGCTCTTGGATCCCAGAATCGTTTCGATCTCCTCATCATCCTCGGCGATGGTTCGAACGAATTTCTCGTTGGCAAATCTGCGATATTAATCACCAAAGTTTTGGATCCGATATAACATTAATGTGTCTAGGACGTATAGGTTTTACTTTTAAACACACGTCGTGCTCGGTATTTATCGACGATAGATCATACATTTTCGAATATAAGTCGCATGGAGCTTCCAACAGAGGGAGGGTGGAGCTTGGATACACGTCGAAGGGGTATGATGCACAATAATCCCCCTTCTTCGACCTTTGTTTGCCTTTATTTTTGCTGCGATATAGACCAAGCTCATATTTCCTCTCTTCTCGTACTTTGGTACATATAACTACCCCACACACTGGCGCGACCCGTCTGCAACCCCCAGTTCCCATATATCTCTTCGATACTTCTCTCTCTCTCCCTCCCTCTCGTTTCCTTCTCTATCCCTAACTCACCAAGTTCTTGACTCATTCCTTTTTGGTCCACTCTCGTGTGCACCCTAAACCGATGAATTTATATATATATATGTATGTATGTATGTATATATGTATATATGCACTTGTATACAGGGTGGCAGGGAATTCGAGCTCTCCCTTCGAAAAGGTCATTCTAGAGGTCGTTCGAATAAAATCAATGATCATCAACATTGAATAGTTGTAGAGGGGTCGATATTAATCATCTATTTCGTTACAATGGTTTTTCGATTTTTAGGAATATCGGGAATCGTCGCTAAAACAAATATTAAAAAATTATAATTCTTCAGCATCGATATTTGATTTAAATGATATTTTTTAAGTTTTGAATGATTTTTAGAAGATATTGAAATAAAGAAATATCTAGGATCGTTCCAAAAACCAAATATCAAAAAACCATGACACTCCAGCTTCCATACTCGATTGAAATAATTTTCTAAAAGTTTACAACAATTTACCTTACAAATTTTAAAAAATTCGTAATCTCGAGATTTGCCCTCGAAACGAAGAATTTGAAAACACAAGGCTTGCACTCTAATACGATTTTTAGATTTCCCAATCATTTGGTAATTTCTAAAAACTCCTAAACATGTCTCAAAACATCAAGATATCAATTCTTTTCGAAAATTCTTCTAAAAATATATCTCATCTTTTCAAAAATCATAGCTGAAGTATTATCATTATCCAAAAATCTTAAAATTCCAAACAAATTGTATTTTTCATTTGAGCATTGTCAAAATTTTATAAAATCCTGAAATTACAACGAGTGCTCGTAATTAGTAATAACTCGGGGTCTTTGGCTTCTGGTGTTTAATATGGTTGGAACGACCGCTAAAATGATCCCTTTGAAGGAGTAGGTCGAATTAACGGTCACCCTGTATATACCTATACAGCATATATGCACATGAATATCGCGTGTCCGTTTGTTGAAAGTGACTGGTTTATTGGATGGGACGAGAGGGATGTTGCCGAAACGAGTGGATCGAACCAGTCAGTTTCACGTTAATGAGGTCGCGCTCCGCGCGATGTGTACACACGTATGCAATACCGGTCGATGATTCACCAATTGGGAATCCACTTTGTTTCATACTTTGCACTCCCCCCCCCCCGCTTCCCCCACCGCTCCCGCCCTGGATCTCTCATTGATGCCGTTTGGCTACGTATGATGTATAAAAAGAGTACAAACAAGGGTTGGAGCGGTGATCGTTTCTGGTCCTGACAGAACGTGTACCCGATTATTTGGCTTATCGTGTACACGCAAGCTAAACGGTCCACGTTTTCATCCCCCCGCCCCTGCCCTAATATGTTCAATCGTAAATCCCACCAATGTAAAGAAAAAAAAAAACAAAAAAAAAACCAACCTTTTGATGTTCGATTTTCAAAACCCAAACAAACCCAATCGTGCGTAAGCATTTTTAAGAATTGGACGAATAAGGATTACACGATTTTCCGTAAGGATGGTAAGGTGGAAATGACAGGCGTCGAATAACGCGATACTACCCAATGAACCGTTTTATCAAACGGTAACTCGTTTACCTAATATAGTCTCTTTTCGAAACAACGATTTTTCAACTTTTACTCAATCGAGTTTAACGGACCACTGAATCGAGTGGGTTTATTTTATAATCAGATTTTCCGAGTATCTGTGGATATCGATGGTACTACAAACGAGCGTAGAATTTTCATTTCTGCTATATTTTCATTTTTGAGCAAGGTTGTGAAGAAAATTTTGTTTTTTTTTTGAATATACGATATTTTGGAATTTTTGCATGAAAATTGTCAATTATATTAGTCGAGAGCTACGATTATCATATCGAATCTAAAAGTCTTTGGTTTTTCTCTTCTCGTCCTTACAAATGTGTTAATTGACAATTTAATTTTAAAAAATGTAACTTTAAAAAACTTATAAAAAAATTATTTCCCGTATTTCAAAGGAGTAATTATCAACCCCCGAAAAAATTATACAACCACCTGTACAAAGTTTCGTAAAAAAAAAAACTTTGTCAAAAAACCGTATTTCCGGTTCTTTTGGAATTAAATATAAAAAATCGTATTTGTAAAAAAAGGATTGAAAATTAATTTCCGTATCTCAAGAGAGTACTCATCAACCCGGCAAAAAATTGTATGATTATCAGTACGAAATATCTTACAAAAAAGAAAGTTGTCAAAAAATTCGTATTCGAAGGGCATCGTTCGATCTGCAACGGCGCTTCGACTGTACAAGTGAAAAAAGAATGAAAGACGAAGACACCGACCGTTATCGGTCAATCAGGAAAGTCACTTTGTCCGTGGAACGGATTTTAGCGGAACGAGGATGATCGTCAGGTCTCGTGCTGTTCACTCGATTAACCTAGGAACCGGAATCAATGTTCCGTACACCGGGGTGTAGTTCGGTACCGACGAAAGGCAAGTATAAAACGGGGTAGGAGATAAGTCTTGCGGTAGCATAACAGAGCAAGCGACATCACCGTTTGCCTTTTACAGGTAACCGGTCCCATGGTGACGGTAGTGGTGTACGATTAAACGGCGCCGGTTTCAGTTGGCGCAATGATTTCTAAACACGTAAACCGTAGCGAAGATAGACGAAGTTGGAAACGCTGATGGCGCAGAAGAAAGGGATGATTTTGCACAAAGGGAGTCGTCACAGAAGTCTTCATGGAAGTCTTCATAGAACTGGCATTAGCGACAAACGCGTAATGTTTGAAGTTGCGCGATCCGTATGTAAAGTATTTACCGTTGGCGATAAGATTTTCCGGCTGAAAAGCTGGATGCCGGAAGAAAATGACTAACCCCAATAGAGTCTTCATTGCTCCGAGGTTTAACGTTTCGCGCAGTTTTAGGTCTCTGGAATTCTTGGTACATCACTGGCTGGATAATCGCCATTACTGAAAATCACTCTGGTATTGTTTTACAGTCTATTCCAAGCAGTCTATTCGCTCCAAGAGTTGGTTTACCACTTTACGCGCTGGATTGTTCACCGCTTTTCCGTCATCTCTCTTTTTACTTGCCCTTCGGATCTATTGTCTCCCATTTGCTATCCGGGTTATTGTTTTTCTCGCTCCCTCTCCTGTTTCGTGACCCCCTCGCCTCCGCCCCAGCAAACGGCATTGACGCAGGCGATTTCTCGAAGTCCGTGACTTCGAGGGCGGCCGCTTAATGGCCAAGGCGTGTGCGCCGGATTCTGGTATACCGGGTGGACGTACCACGTACGGGGTGAACGAAGAAGCAATCATCGGAGATTCTATTTGGATGGCTTTTGATACAGGGGTGTCCAAACTACCAACGTTTATCAGGGTCCATTGGAATATTTTTTTCATTTTTCATTTAGTGAACTTTTTAAATACGGCGAACAACGATTTTGAACCTCCAACGAAATTTCAGTAAAGTTCCGTTAGGTCAGGGCGAAACCTAGTTTGTTTTTAGTGGTTTTTAATATTAGAGAGAGTAATCAAAATAGACTTCGAGTTAAAATTACGAAAAAGATACAAATAATTCTGGCCCTAAAACGACAACTAATCGCTGAAGGTTTTAGGTGTAGTAAAAAGAAATCTATTATTTCCTGGACTCAACCACTCACAAACCAAAGTTTCGTAAAACAATGTTTCCAGAAAAAACACGATCAAAGCCTTTAGTCATCAACGTGATATTAGGTGTAGTATAAAGAAACCCATTGTTTTCTGGAGTCAACCAATCAGAAAACTGTCACAGAAGTTTGTTCAGTACGAAATCTCATCTTTCTAACGCCATCTGGTGGTGAGCCCATGGTGCTGTTTGAAAAATCATGGATTTATTTTTACTGGACCTAATATACGGGGTCGATTCGGATGTCCCTGGAAATGAAGCATCCAAATTTTGGACCTTACGACTCTACTGATCCGAGCACCCCGTATATGAATAGAAGAGGACGAGTTTACTCGTGTATTCTCTCTTGGGTAAGGAAGGTCGAAGGAAGCCTCGTGAGATTCTCCGGTGTATTGGCAATAACGATCACAACGGGGATGTTCGTGGTCCCACGGTGTTCGGGTTGTGCACCAACCGAGTTGGATCAAGTCCCATAGGGATTCTGGTAGTTGCATCGTGCACCCCATGCGGTTTCCTCATTCGACGATTTCGGGAGTGCGATATGTATAGACAACCGAGGAATACTATAATACATAATGAAGCGAACGTGCTACGAATAACTTGGATACCTGCAGCCTCACACCTCGGTAACAATGAGTTGACCCTCAAATTCGGACGGCATCCGGCATGAATGAAAACGCGCACGAAAGCATTGTCTCACGAATCGGGTATGCAGGCTTATACGTATGTTGCGTGGTTGACGCTCTTTGGATATTAAACAGTACAGAAAATCAATATGGCGTACAATTTATGTTTAATGGTCTTTTTATCATCGCCATGTTTTTTTTTTACGTTTCGTTGTACGACAAATCCTTATAGGGGAGATTTTTTGGATGGCCAATATCGATGATACTGATAACCCAAACAAGCCGAAAAATAAATACCAATTGAGGAAAATTGTAGGATCACCAATTTTGATAATATTGATAACCCAAACAAACCCAAACTGGTAATCCAAACTGACAACCCAAACTGATGACCTAAACAAATTCTTCGCTCTCCAAGGTCGAAGGTTTTGCAGAGTTGGTGAATAGGGTACGCAGACGGTATATGGGAGTGGCATTGTTGGTTCGACAGTTCGCGGCGTCTGTCTCGAGCTCACTGTGAGTATGTCGTTAAGAGGGAGAGTGCCCTTCTCTCGGTCGTAGCGAGTGAACAGCACGGGCATAACAGTAGTAAGACCAACCCGTCCAACCATTCGACGTTCGTGCATTCTTCATGAACGCGTGGCTTGGGATTCTTCGTGAATCAGCTTCGACCCTCTCCCCTGTGACTTAACATTAAACCCTGGGGTGTTTTATTGGTCGAGCATAGCTGAGAGATTGCTTGTGCTTGTTCGTGTAAAATCCGCAGATTAAACCTTTGTGGCATATGTTACACGCCCTCTTGAATCCTTGATCCGAAATAATTGATTCGAAAAATGAAAAGTGCAAATTTAGAAAAAGGAAATGTCTAAAATAAAATAAATTCTTATTTTCTAGTTTGTTTTTTGAATTATGGTGAAGTTCGATTTGAAAAGAAGGTTTCGTAGGCCCTAATGAAACGTTATCGATATGTCATCCAAAAAGTCAAGAGCATAAGTTTTTTTTTTATTTTGTCACTTTTAATAATTTTTTAATACGTCGATATGAAATCAGCGTAAATCCGGAATAACATGATCTGGGATCAGACTTACGGTCGGTTCGTTTCAAACATTCGTTTTGGGTTACGATAGGGGTGGATGGATCTCGTACTCACCTGCAACAGAAATTTAAAAAGAAACGTTATTAAGTACATTCGCGTGGCAACTATGTAGCATATATATCAATTTAGCAAGTCAAGTTCGTTCGGGTTTGTTTGGGTTTATATAGGTTTATTTGGGCTTTTTTGGGTTTGTTTGGGTTTATTTAGATTTGTTTGGATTTATAAACGTTTATTTGGGTTTGTTTGGGTTTATATACGTTTGTTTGGATAGGTTTGTGTTTGTTTGGTATCATAAAAACGAATTGAAATAAATAACTATCCAAAATGAATACTTCGAAAAATATCGTTGTTCGTCAAAAATGCTTTTAAGGGTTCCCTTAGAATATTAAAAGGAAGGCCTTTGCAAAATTTGAACTTAAACGGCAGAAGTAGGGAGGAGGGAGAGGAAAGAGATGGTTTTCGAAAGATTGTCCAAAAATAAGTGTGTCAAGTTTGGCAAACGTGGATGTTTCAATGGCAACATATGGGGCGATACCTCTCTTTAAGAGTTTCGTATTTTCAAGCCCCTCGAGAGTTATGTCGGTCATATCGACCGTTGTAAAACTCCGACGTCGACGTTCGTTTGCGTAACCCAGTTTTATATATATTTGAAAGAGCCTCGCTGTAGTAACCGGCTACGTCAATCGGTGGAGGGCTGATCGCACCGAAGTCCTCGGTAGACGCGCGACCGTTGCAATTGAACGTAACTCGACAGGAATGCGGGAAATGCTGTTCAAGTTATAATTGCGTTCGCGGTGGACAATTGCAAATGACCGTTTACGAGTTTCGTCCAGTATGATTTGAAACTCCGGGTTTTCGAATTGAAAACCTGGATTGCACTTTCTTGGCCACCCGTGTCTAATAAAAAGGACCCTCATCAGAGTTACATGTATATATAGATGAAGACGTTGATGACATTCAAATTCGAGATTTTCTGAGCAGCTTCGTATCTCGATATTCCACATCGTACAAAACTGAATATTTTCAACGTCATGGTTCATCATCCACGAACTCTGCCATGTTCAAAATCAATTTCCAAGTTTGTTTGGGTTTGAGGACTTTTCCATGTTAAAAATCAACTTCCAAGTTTGTTTGGGTTTGTTTAGGTTTAAGGAATCTTCCATGTTCAAAGTCAACTTCCAAGTTTGTTTCGGTTTCTTTGGGTTTGAGGACTCTTTTATGTTCAAAATCAACTTCCAAGTTCCAAATGACTTGAGAATCGACCTTGAACCATCCGGCGATCAATTAGACATCTGGTAATCAATTAGCCATGTTTAAAATCAACTTCCAAGTTCCAAATGACTTAAGAACCAACCTTGAACCATCCATTGATCAACTAGCCGTTAAAGCGTTGATTGATGAACCGATACGTCCTCCGACCTCCCAATATTTTGAAATCCCTTGAAGATTGTTTTTATTAATATGATTATTGATGAACGCTTTAACCCAAATACGTTAATACGTCCGGGATGATTCGTCGAATTATTGCAGTAAGAATTCGCTAAACGTTTCGTGCGAGCCTCGTCGCGGTTAACTCGTACAAGTGGCAATTAAAGTTAATCCCGGTCATGAACCAAAACGACCATTGGACACGAGCAAGCACGTCCGCGAAAACTCCCAGGATCCTAAGAATTCCAAAAACCCATTGCGCAACTATTCAAAGTGACAAATGTTCAATCTGGCTTAACCAACTTTGCCGGGTGAGAATTTCGACGCGAACGTACCGTGATTAAGGCGAATCAGGAAAACTCGATAGTAATCTGGACTTCGAGGATATAAAAGACTGGAGGCAAAAGAAGTGAAAACTGTAAAAGGGCAGTTTCAATTAAGATCCAATTCGACACTGGTCCGCAAAGAAAACCTGAACAAGATCCTGATACGAAATTAACGAAATTGTTTAGTCAACATTCAAATAGATATTTCGCTTCAGATCGAACCTAAAATCTGTAAAATCAAAAACAACATTCGTTTACAAACAGATTCCAGATAGACTTGAAGTATGCCAATCGTTGCGACGCAATGAAATTTCTATTCTCATTTTTTTTATTTCCTCCGATCCATTATTTGGCGAAATATTGATTTCTTTTTTTCAATTTTGAATTCTAGGTTGTCAGAATAAAGATTTGTATAATTATTGAGGTATTTTACTTAAGATTTCAGTGGTAAAAAAAAAAAATAGAGAAATTAAAAAACAATGATTTTCGTTGAGTCCCAACGTTGCGAACTTCAATATCATGATTCCAGGACTAAATGCAATAATGATCATTAGACGATCAACTTCAACCAAAAACGCTTGATGTTTACAGAAATCGTTCGGAAAATTCGAAAACAATTAAATAAAAACTGGAGCTACGTTACAACTCCAAATCTTACCGAAATCAACAAAATAACGAAAAGCCTAAACCAAAGAAGACAATTGCGAGAAAAGACTAGAATTTTAGTTGAAAGTCACGAACGCGAGAGCAAATTAATCGCGTGTGAACAGGGAACAAGTTGTTGGATAAACAGACCCGCATCGCGTGTGGAATCCGATCGCAGTATGCATAGGACCCGCCATCTACACTAAGCGAACTTCATGGATGATTCAGGTCCGAATTGAACCGGGCATGACGAGTGGCGCTAGTATTTCAAATTCTTGCCACAGCCGTCTCGTCTGCCGAGTTTCGGCTGTCTGAATTCCCATCAGGATTGAATTAGGATACCTCTTCGAGGGAGTTTACGTTATATCATGACCGGTGATCCGAGGAGTGATTAGGTTTACTTATAAATATGTGAAAGTCGAGTTTGCAAGGATATAGCGTGTTTGGAAATTTTTCTCGACTATCCAATTCCAATTTAGCATTCGTGAAAATCATTGATTATTTTCATTATTAAACAATGACATTTCCTCCAGGATTTTCACGACTGATAAATCCTACGAATCATTGATAAATTGGATATTCGTTCCTACTATTTTTTAATAACATATTTCGGTCATTAAAATAATCTGCGAACTTTTTTTCACATTAATGAAATCGTAAACTACTTATTTTAATTATTAAATCATGATTTTTCATTAATAAATTAGATATTCGTTCCCACTATATTTTATCAAAATATTTCGATCATTAAGATAATCCGCAGTGAAAAGTGTCCGAAGATAATGGAAAACGGAGGACGAAGAAAAGTAAGTCTATTATCAGTTGGTAAGGTAAGGGAGTGCTTCTTTGTAACCAGATAACGATCTTAAGGTTCGAAGGTACAGGGTTGATAAAGTAAGCTTTGGGAACATCACAGAGGGGAGGTATAAGCCGGTCTCGAGTTCCGTCTTTCTCGATAATCGGGGTGGTCCCTTTCATTGCGGTCGTTACTTTCGTCGTCGTCAGCTTGGTAGTCTTCTTCGACTCGGTCGTTTCTAGCTCAGTTGGATGGACGTATTAGACCTCGGGGTCAATCTCTTGAAAGTGCAATCAAGGAGAAGGATGAACACGAGTTAGTTTATCGTAAACCCGACGCGTTGTGAATTACGATATAATTCTAGGAAAAACCGAAAACTTTTATTTTAACGACTCGTGTAATAGAGCTTCATTGGTTGATCAAAATTCTTGGCTGTAACTGCGATAGTTCACTTTCGAATGAGGATTAAACGAGGGATCAGTGGCTTCCCATCTGGTTATGATTCCTGCTGATAAAGCTTCGCAAACAAACCCAAAGATCGTAGTGTTCGTTATGATCGTAACCGGTTATATACGTAGGCATCACGAGATAACATCACGAGAGGTGAATAAATATTTGAATCGGAACTTCCGGTTCGCCCGAGTTCTTCTCTCTCGGTCGGACGTCCGTCACTCTCAAATGTGCCCTTTGTTCTCCGAGTTCCACTCGTTCCTTTCCTACGAGACGCACGCGCTATACTCGTCCCGGGAAACGGAAGACCTTTTTGTTTGGAAACCCCAACACGAAGGGGATAAGATCCTCCGACTAGATTTTTGGTACGCCGTTCAAGTTTTCATCGCTGAAGCCACGAAAACGATGTTTTTCTTGTCCAATTTTTATTAACTCTCAATCAGCTATGTACTCGAACTCAAAATTGCGAAATCGTTCACCTGTTTTTCCATTTTATAAATTATATGAAATTTACTAACAAAGAAAAAATACTAAATAAAATATTTATTTTTCAAAGGTTTAACGATCAGTACGAACCCAAACAAACCCAAATAAATGAAGTATCCAAATGTTTCATTTTTTCAAGGATCAACGACGAGGCGGAATCCAAACGAACCAAAACAAAGAAAAAATACCATCGTTTCATTGTTTTTAAATCAAACCTTGAACACGAACCCAAACAAACCCAAACACACAAAACAAACGGAATATTTCATATTTAAACGTTTAAAGATGAGTACGAATGCGGTGTTTCAGGAGTGCCATTGATTTTCGTTGATCAAAGTTTTCCTCGTTGGATCGTTGTAATCATTAATCAATTGGTTTTCTCCAATTATTCCATAACGGGGCAAAAGTGAATGCGCGAAGGGGCGTTTCACCGATGGATAATACTCGTCTCGAATGGATCGCGTACGGCAAACGTAGACTGCTACGTTTTTTCTATGTAAATATACTACGGGGTGTGGGCGGTGGTGAGGTTGAAACGTTAAATTTCGTTGAACCGAGGGGTTAAACTTTTGCGGAAATCCGGGCGAACAAGAGAGAATATGGGGAGAAAACGTGGATTCGTGTCGGTGAAGTGCACTCGTGCAATTTACCGAACTCCACAGTTCTATACACATATAGATTCGCGTGTAAACACACGTGTATATCTGTGTGCGGGAAATACATCGCCTCGGTGTACCAAGGCCTAATTAGATTCGAGTTGAAATTCGCGACCCACATAGAAGAGAGAGAGAGAGAGAGAGAGAGAGGATCGAGGGCTGTAACGTGACCGGAAATGGCCCGGTAATCGGGCTCCGCACTGTCCTCGCGAGGATTTCGATCGATCGACTACAATTGCCGGAGAGGATCCTACGGTAGGGTTTACCGTTTGTGGATTCGCGACCGACTGCTTATGTGCACACCCGAACGAACCCAAGCAAAGAAAAAACACCGATATTTCATTTTTTTGTTAAATTAAACGATGAGCACTAACCCAAACAAACCCAAGCAAAGAAAAAATACCAATATTTCATTTTTTTTTAAACTAATCGATGAGTACGTACCCAAAGAAAGAAAAAATACCAATAAATCGTAAAATAGTGATCCGCCAATGCATAAAACCGTCCTCTTAACGCGTAACCGAAGAACTCTAGCTTTTAGCCAGCATCTTACACCGTTAGATTCCATTCGCCGTTTTATTTGGGTGATTGGATTGGAAAATCATAAATTCAATTCCAACGGTTCGAAGAACGAAAGGCTCGAAGTACAGCAGGGACCGGAGTACTTCACCGATCGAACAGTACCAGCGTGCGATCCTTCAAAGTTGGTATAAGATTTAAAAACGAGAAAAATCACGAGAAAACGGTAGGAAAATAGAGAGCTCGGAGGGGTTTTGGGCTTGTTGATCCCGGGGGTTTCGATTCAAAAGATTCTTGGTGATACGTGCTTGCGCACACATGAGCGAAAGGCGCAAACGAAAAGACGAGGAACCTCTCAGGTAAGCCTGTAAAAAGGAATACGTCTGCGCTGAAAAGAGAGGTGACCGTTGAACGAAGAAAAAGAAAGAGAGAGAAAGAGCCAGACTGGAGGACGCGAAAAAAGGATGGGATTGGAGGCTGCGAGTTTCGGGAGCCCGCGGTTATGGAGAGCCTCTCTATTCCGCCCAAACGCCTCTTCGGAAATCGGATTACAGAAATTCAATTAGAAGTCAAAGAATTTCCTCGGGGCATTTGCACGGCGACGACGATGTTGGAAAGAGAAAGCATCGCTCGATTCCTGTGTATATGTGTATGAAAGGGAAAGAGAATCCGAGAGAAAGGGAGAGAGAGAGAGAGAGAGAGAGAGAGAGAAAATGCGAATTAAAGGTGAAGGCGAAGAGAACAATGGGGTCAGAATGACGATCGGACCTTCGCGACAGAGATAACTCCGGGTTGGGAAAATCGATCGATCTTAAAAAACACATTTTTCACTGTTTACAATTAAAAATTCCTACCGTATAGTTCTTTCGTTGAAACGGTTTTTTCAACGAAACTCGATTTTTCGGGCGAAGAATCGTGCCAGGACAATTGCCGAGTGCTGACCGTGGGCGCGTTTGTGTTTATTTACGTCTGGACTCGTTGCGAGCGCAGCGTCGAGAAAAGACGCGCGTAGTTTCGTCCCAACGAAAACACGCACGTGTATGTACGTGTGTCAACCGATACTCACATACGTATAAGTGGTGTATACTCTCCGGGAAA
>JAPYZI010003893.1:0-21121 GCA_030523105.1 Ophioninae sp. A BG-2022a | reverse complement strand
CTCAACTTTTGTTAGCCTCAACTTTTGTTAGCCTCAACTTTTGTTAGCCTCAACTTTTGTTAGCCTCAACTTTTGTTAGCCTTATCTTTTTTTAGCCTTAACTTTTGTTAGCCTCAACTTTTGTTAGCCTCAACTTTTGTTAACCTCAACTTTTGTTAGCCTCAACTTTTGTTAGCCTCAACTTTTGTTAGCCTCAACTTTTGTTAACCTCAACTTTTGTTAACCTCAACTTTTGTTAACCTCAACTTTCGTTAACCTCAACCTTTGTTAGCCTTAACCTTTCTCAACAAAAAAAAATATTTCTATTAATGAGTAAAAATACTTTTATTATTAATTAATTCTTCATTCAATTCTAATTGTCAATTAAACGTAATTTTTATTAATTACAATTAATTTCTTATTCTATTATTTAAAAAAATTATTGAACCAATGAAATTTAATTATCTTCCGATAATTCGAGTAACCGTTTAACCTTGAACACGCAAGTGCCACGAATAATCGGTATCAGAGTGGACAACGAGAGTTCCTACTTTTCTCAGCGAGGCAATTCGAATCGTTTCGTTGAATGGACCGGGTGCCGGTTGTTAAATTATTCCCTCCGTTCGAACAAAGAAGAAGAACAGTCGTTTCGTGGGATTGACGTTTTTGGGTCTTGAGTAAACGGAAGTTCGAATCAAATTACACGCTCGATCGATTTTTCGATTGATACCTCGAATGGCTCGGACGATCGCCGATCGTCACCGGACCCGTTCGCGATAATCTATTTGAATATGGTCGCGAGAGTGTGTGTCTCTGCATATACGTGTGCAGTAAGGAATCGATTATTCACGCCAGCGCGGGAGACTGAGGAGCGTCATTACAGTAGCGTGTGTGATTGATGATCCCGTTCCTGGAATTCATTACCCCATTATTAATGTCAACCCTACATGTCGGACGCGCAGTTTCCCCTTCCCCCCCCCCCCCCCCCCCACCTCCTCCCCTTTTCTCTTTGGATCCTCGATTCCCAAAACCGATCGAGTGCCGCGTACGCTCTAGCATAATTGATACGTACGAAGGATGCGCGCGACATATTTTTTTTTTTCACTGCATCGGAGGAGGACGAATGAAAAAAAAAAAAAAAAAAGAGATTCGAGTTCAGACAAAAGAAGAAAAAAAAAAACACCAGGGGAAATAACCGTAAAAACGATTGGATCGTTCGACCGGTACGAGAAATTTCGAACTTCGAACGTAACTGTAAAGTTTTACATGTAATTATCATTTTTTTGTTGTTTTTTTTTTGTTCTTTTGTTTTTGTTTTTGGGAAGGTCATTGATTGGTTTATCGATCGGATGATTGTTGTCAGAGCTATTTTTACTGTTTTTCGTGATATAATAATAATAATAATAATTGTTGGTGTTGTTGCTACTAATATATTAATAATATTCAATAAGAATATTAATAATATTTAAATTAAAATATATCATATGGAAAATATATTATATAATAAATAGTATACATTACTTCCGATATTATTTTTATGATTATTATTATCTCCATTATTATCCCGTCAACATTACCAATATTATCGATATTATTAATATTACGATTCTTTCGGCAATAATTATATTTTTACTTCCGTTTATTGCAGTAATTAAAACAAGTGCCATTCTGTAGTTATCACCCATGATGTTATTTATCGTTTATTTATTTTTTTTCAATTTGTTTATTTTTATTTATTTTTTATTCGTCATTCTATTTATTTATCCATTTATTTATTATTATTCTTTAGGCAATAATTATATTTTTACTTCCGTTTGTTGCAGTAATTAAAATAAGTGCCTTTCTGTAGTTATTACTCGTGATATTATTTATCGTTTATTTACTATTTTTTTTCAATTTGTTTATTATTATTTATTTGTATTTTTTATTCGTCATTCTATTTATTTCTAGATTGATTTTATTTATCAATTTATTTATTATTATAATTATTATAAAAGGCATTATTTATAGTCACGACGATAATCATAATGATGATTGTTTCGCAGACGAAGAAGGCGTTTTGCTGATTTATGGATGAATCACTGTTTGGCCGAAGTAGCGAATTCGTTTGCCTCGTTCGTGCACGCGTGTGTATAAATGTGTTGCCGGTGTATAAATCCGTGTACAAACTCGTTCGATATCGCGGGTGAGGCGTGTTAAATCGCTCATAACAGAAATAAAACAGTTGGGGTAAAAATTGGTGACACGTTGATTTCGGTTTGAAGCGCGGGCGCGTGGTCTCTTCGAGAAACGGTTATTGCGGTGTTTCGCGTGCGCGCGTTCTTCCACGGCTCGCGAGAAATCCGTGCGTCATTTCGGGGACAAAAGAATTCGAGTGTCGGTGGTGCGTGCCTCCTCGAAAACGGGCCTCGTCTGTTCCATGCACAATTTTACTCCCCGTGTATGCGTGCGCCGGTGTTATTGCGCGTGATTCGATCGCGTGTCTTGGCAACGTGTCCCGAATCGACCAGATCTCCCGAACCTTCGTTGGATCGTTTCAAGCGGAGCCTTCGTCTCTCGAGCTTTTCTTTTCGCTGTATTCTCTATTTTTGGGTTTAATTGTTTAGTTTTTAATTTATTGGTGGTGAAAGCCTCCGATTCATCGTTTCTATTATTTTGTTGTTTCTTCTATTACAGGAGTATTGTTGCTCGTTTTCTTTTTTTTTTTTTTTTTAAAGCTTATTTTCAAGTTTATTTCTAGTTTTATTTTTTTACTTATTTATAAGTTTGTTTCCAAGCATATTTTTATTTTTATTTCTAAGTTTATTAGTAAGTTTGTTTTTTAATTTGTTTTTAAGTTTATTACTAAGTTTATTTTTTTATTTATTTTCAAGATTATTTCCAAGTTTATTTTTTAATTTATTTCTAAGTTTATTGCTAAGTTTATTTTTAAATTTATTTTCAAGTTTATTTCTAAGTTTATTTTTTAATTTATTTCTAAGTTTGTGTTTACATTTTTTTTAAGTTTATTTCTAAGTTTATTTTTTAATTTATTTTTAAGTTTATTACTAAGTTTATTTTTTTATTTATGTTCAAGATTATTTCTAAGTTTATTTTTTAATTTATTTTTAAGATTATTTCCAAGTTTATTTTTAAGGTTATTTCAAGTTCTGTTGCCCATCGTCATGCAAGTCCGTGGTACGACTTGATATCTTCTAACATTTTTGCATTCTCTGGTATTTGTTGTTAAATGAATACTTAGTTATTACTTTGTAAAGTTTTTATATTCCATTTTCTTTCAATTTTTGTTTTTCCCCAATTGCCTGAAAAGTTTTTACTATGGCATAATGAACATCATCATCACGTACATACACACACTCTCTCTCTCTCTCTCTCTCTCACGACCATGCACACGTGAGCGCGACTTCCCCTAATTTCGATCTTCGAATGGGTCTTTTTGACGAACGGCCGCGGGATTTTACGCAGATGCGCCAGTAGAAGAGAGACAGAGACAGAAAGAGAGAGAGAGAGAGAGAGAGAGAGATGCTCCTTGTGTATTCTCTTATTCACGCGGACATTAACGGAGAGGGCGAGAGCGACGATAAAATTCGAGCGTCAGTTTATTAATAGCGTTCACGAAACCTCTCTCTCTCTCTCTCTCATTCTGCGGCCTCTTTCTTTCTCGATTTTGTGTCATCGCTCAGTGCACGTACGATATGAGAATCGCGTCTTCTACTTCTAATGCTACCACTTCTTTTTTTTTACCCCCCCCCCCCCGCCTTTTTCATTCTCTTCTTCCTCTTTCTCCCTGGATCGTTTTTGCCCCCTTCAGTCTTTCCGTTCCCTCGTATATTTTCCGAGTGCCTCGATCTTGATCTCCTCGCACATTTATTACCGTATCCATAAATTGTAAAAAGAGTCGAATTGAAAAAAAAAAGACGAACGAAAATGAAATAAAACCGAGAATGAGAGAGAGAGAGAGAGAGAGAGAGAGAGAGAGAGAGAGAAAGAGAGAGAGACCACAGCAAAGCTGGTGTATCCACGAATTCTTCGGGTCCCACTCGCGAGGCTGATGACTCACCAACCGAGAACGAGTCACTCTACAATCATCGCCTCGATTTCTCCCTGGAATGCTCATCTAAAACCCTCACCGTTTTCGCGTTACCGATTATTCCCGAAACAAATAAATCCAATCGCGATCATTCAGAGAAATCAATTTAAGGGGTTATACCATCGGGAAAATTGAATCGTTCGTTGCTCGAGACAACTCGAACTCGAGACGACTGTGCACTCGAGCAATCTCGGATTATAGATAAACTTACAATTATCGAATATCCGGTTGAACTTTACAGCTAGTTTTTTTTCCCGTTTTTTTTTGGATTTCCGTATATAATTTTGGAAATAAAATTTCGTTGTAGTTTTTCATTGCAACAATAGTATTGGCTCGATGTTTTTTTTTTTCGTACGTTTTTATAAAAGATTTAAATGCAATACTTAAAAAACTGTCGATCGTACAGTTTGATGATAAATAATTTATTTACTGATAAATAGGTACTTTTTATTAATAAAAAAATACAGCTTAAAGTATTTAATTTTTTTAATTTTGAATATTCGAACGTGGGTCTTCTGCTAGAATCAGGCTAATTTTTTTTTTCTACGGTTTGATATGGTAAAAAAGATTATCCTGATTATTTTTTATAAAGGCGCGTAACGTTATTACCGAAAACAAAATTCTGTATATTTGTTGATCGATTTTTTGCGGTCTTTTGAAATTCTTAACTTTCTTTTCGAATTTCTACAATTCATCTTACAATTAATTTATAGATTAGTCGTTATAATATTACTTCGTATCGTTTTCTACGGGCATAAAAAAATCATTTTTAAAATATTAGCCTGATTCCTGCAACATCCGGGTTTTTGATAATTAATTGTTTTTTTCTAGAAAAAACTAGTTCTTTTTTTATTTGACACGAATGAGACAAGTTACAATTAAGTACACCCAAGTTTCTTCGTTCCATTTTTCTAACAGCTTTGATAATCAATATTTTTACGAAATTTTCAACAAAAGTATTTCGACGAAGCGTCGAAAAAAATTGAATGAGAATTTGACGAGTTTACATTTTGAAAAAATAAAAAATGCTGAATCGATTCGATTTTTTGCAATTTTTTGAAATTTTCAATTTTTTTTCAAATCTCTACGGTTCACCTAACAATTAATTTACAAATTAGTCATCATAATATTGCTTCTGATAATTTTTATTAATTAATTTTGGTTTTTATAAAAAAAACGTTACATTTTTATAAATATTTTTACGAAATTTTCAACAAAATTATTTTGACGAATCGTCGAAGAAATTTGAATGGGAATTTGATGGAAACGCGATTCTCTGGCAGGTCTCGATATAATCAACGATCCTGAGATCGAATCCTGTCACTGTTCATCGGCACGTGTTCGCGCATGCGCAGTGGTAAATAATTCGATTGGGATTGGATCGGTGCGCAGGAGCGCCCCTTCGCGCGTCTGGAGGTCTAGACCGAGTCCTGGAGACCCTGGGCCAACGAGAAGCCACCACGTTCAAAATTTTTTTTTTCGTCCCTCATAATCTATTTCGAGATCTGACACGAAAGAACACGTGTGACATACGGTTCCTTCTGTACACGCGATATAACCGTGTTTTTTATAGCGAGGCCAATACTATATATAATCAATAATTATCGACTCTGATTTTTAAAAACATTATTTATATTTTATGTTTATTTATATTTTAAATAAATATAAAATATAATATTTGTATTTTATATTTTTATATATTTATCGAATATTTATATTTTATATAAATATTCAATAAATATTTTATGAAATAAATTTTTCTTTTCAAGAATCCAATACGATAATTTTTATGAAAAAAAAACATGTGTATTCTTAAGCGATAATAAAATCGTTCGACACCAATTTCGAGTCTCGTTTTTCTGTATATCGAAATTTCTTCAAAAAATGCGTTTTATCAGTAAGAGTCTGCTTTTGCTAAAATCTATAACGATATTTCGGATTTAAAAAAAACTTGTTTCCCGAATATTTATTGAAAATAACAATTTAACGAATTTTATTAGTGTGGGTTCAAATACGTATTTAAATAAATTTTAATACAAAATAATAATTGATGATAAACCTACTAATGTAAAATAATCGATAACGGAAGTTAACAAAAATTTGGTTGTTTTTTTTCTCCATTTTGACATTAATAAAACAAAGATTATTCTGTACATTCGAAAATCAACTAAAATCTTTATTTGTTTACTGCTGTTGTCTTTTTTACGTAGATAAATAAGCTATCAATTAAAAAATAAAAAACTTCTTTATCAACGTGAAAAGAAAGAAGACATCTTTATAAATAACAAATAAAAAATGTCGTTATTATTCTACGTGGATAATAGAGATTCATTTATTAAAATCCAAATTTAAATAAACATATTTTGACGAAAAAGATAATTCGAATAAGTACACAAAACATCAATCTATATAATTGAAAGTCACATATAATATTAAACCAGCAATTACGACGTTAAGACACAACGAAAAATATCCGCTTAAGAAAAGCCCTCATCCCACTGCTACCTCCTAAACGATCGATGAAACGAAAAATCGTTTATTGGTATATAAAGGATTACAAAACTGAGCCAAAATCAAAACCTTCGAAGAAGGCCCTACTTTCGTCGCGTCACTTTTCCCCGTGGACATTATTTATAAATACAGACCCTTCCTTTATAAACCCGCATATACGTTAAATCTTCAAAAATCGAAAGAATCTTAATATTCATGACCGTCGAGAAATCTCGTTTCCTTGGACGTTTCTTAAACTCAAAATTTTTCAAATAAAATGAAACGTCTCCAAAGTGTCAAAAAATGAAAAATGCTGATTTTGGGGGTCAGGCGAGCGTGTGTTTGGATTCCTTAAAACGTTGGTGTATAAAGTTCATATAGTATATATATATATATATATATATATATCTGTGTGAACGTAAACGTTTAGCCGAGGCGTCTGTAGGTGCTCGCTCGACTGGGCATACGCGTCTGGCATGCGCGGGACAAATCCGCGCGTCTCGTTGCTCGGGTACGCTCGACGCGTGACTCACGGAGTCTTTCCTTCGGCATATATTCGCGTAGTTGGAAAGTGACGCCGCCAGACGGGAATTTCGGGAAGCTAGTAGGCACAGAGGGATTTCCCACTACGTTTCGCCGGTACGAGAAGAGACCGGCGTGTGTGCGTGGCCGCTGCGTGCTGCGCGTACGAGTGACACGCCGGAGCGACAGTGGCGCGCCGCCGCCGATTCCCCCGTTCGACCGAGGTGGTGGGGGAAGTCGCGAGTGGCGGCGCAGAGCTGCGCGCGCCGGGTATAGTGGGAGAATCGCGGTTGAGTGGGAGGCTGGCGGCGAAACTTTTGTCCAGTCGCCGCGTGGTCTACCCCCCACCCAAGCTGCGCAGCCGCGCCGCTCACCCCCCACTCCTTTCCTATGGACGCGCCCCACCAACGAAAGATCGGTGAGAGGAGGCTCCGCCGAATCGTCTCTCCGTTTCGACGCTCACAACGAACTCGATCCTCGCTCAGGTAACATCTCGTACCCGACGAATCATCGACGCGCGCTTTTTTTTACGTTTATTTTTTGTCTTTCCTTTTCCATCGACGTTTAAAAAACGCACTTTCAATTGTTTTGTTTTCGCATAGTTTCTTGACGAGTACAGAGTACCGAATTCGATGAAATTTGGGTACGCTGTATTTTAGCGGGTTTTTTTCGAAGAAAAATAGTGCCTGATATTTGTTTTGTTGATAAATCGCTTTGTTTTTATGTAAATAATGATACTGGTGCGGAAGGAAGTTTCCATCAATTTTGAATTCGGTCTGTTGGGTCAGTTTATGGTACCCAACGAATCTAAACAAATAATGTGTTTTTACATTTAGCGATGCTTCGATGACACGGAACTGGCCTCCTTTAACGCGATCGGTATTCGAATATTAATAAAATTTACAAAATTGTCAAACATGGTTCTAAAAAAATTCAAAATTTATAGGAAAATAAAACTATTTATTGGCAATGAAAAAAAAAAATCACCATTTTTCGAGAAAGGCATTAAAGTACAGAATTATCGAAATTTGAAATACACGGTGGATAGTTTAGAAGTCATAAGTTTTCTCGCGACGGATTCTCGAGCCTTTATTTCCCGAATGCCAACGTGTTTTGTTTGCAGCTGGACGGAAAAATTATTGTCCCATCGAGCCAGTCGAGTCGAGCGTCGAAAAGTTAACGAAATCCATCCCCTCTCCTGTCTCTTCTTCAACGACTCATTTGAACGTCACAAGATCTCTCGTCGATACGCGTGCAAAATTACTTTCGAAATGCGCTCTCGTCGCCGATCAATCGTCCCGTCGCGATATTTCTTTTTTTTTTTTTTATTTCCTTTTGGACTTTAACCCGCGCGAGCTCCGTTTCGACTTTAACCTCGCTATTCATCACGCCCAATCGTTTTTCCGCGCTTTCCTTTATCCTCGTCGCTTTTCCGAGAAATCTCGTTTTTTTTTGTTTTTTTTTGCGATGTTGCGATATATTTATAGAAATACAAACGCTCGATGGAGCTCCGATTCTCTCGACGGTTTCTTCATATCGCCGATAAATTTTCACGAGCCAACGGCAACTCCGTTGCCATTTTGACTTCGATATTCGAAAACTTGCGAGTCACTTAACAATCATAAAACTGTTTTTTCTTCCCCCGAACGCACGTGGAATTCGTTACCAAAAAAAAATAGTATTATTATAAACAAAAAAAAATCAAATCCACGAAAGGTATTCTAAAAAAGCAACGTTAATCGAAATAGAAAGAAAAAGTATGGAAAAAAAAGCGAATTAAAATGTAACGAAATAACAAATAAATCTTTTGGACTTGTTTGGGTTCGTTTGGGTTTGTTAATCCAAGTAGAAAGAATAAGTATGGAAAAAAATGTAAATTTGAATTAAACAAATTTTGAAAAAAAATATGTTTGGGTTTCTTTGGGTTAATAAATTCAAATGGAAAGAAAAAGAATGGAAAAAGGCGGAAATTCAAATTACACGAAACATTAAATAAATCTCTTAGGCTTGTTTGGGTTCGTTTGGGTTTGTTGATCCAAACAGAAAGAAAAAGCTTGGATAAAAAGCAAATTTAAATTAAACGAAATATTAAATAAATCTCTTGGACTTGTTTGGGTTCTCCTTGGATTTCTTAATCCAAATCGAAAGAAAAAGTATTTAAAAAAGACGAAAATTAAAATTCAACAAAACATTAAAAAAAAAAAAATCACTTAGGTTTGTTTGGGTTTGTTAATTTGAAATAAACGAAATATCAAATAAATCTCTTGGTCCTGTTTGTTGTTGGATTTCTTAATCCAAATCGAAAGAAAAAGTATAAAAAAACACGAAAATTAAAACTAAACAAAACATCAAAAAAAAAAAATCTCTAAGCCTCGTTTGGGTTTGTTAATCCAAATAGAAAGAAAAACTCTAAAGAAAAAAAAAAAAAAAAACAATCGAATTAAAATCAAAATAAATACGAAATAAATCTCTCGGGTTTGTTTAGTTAAATAATCGATGTAACGCGGACGCGCCATCTCACCCGCCGCGAAATAGCTCGTAATTAGTCTTCGGCTCCTTGAGCTAATCGCAAAGTTGGGGCTGGTTGGGAGAAAGCGAGATAGAAACGAAAACAGGAAAGAGTGGTCGATTAATTTTTTTTTCTGTTGGTCCAATGTTCGGAACTATCAACAAGGTCGAGTGTTAAACGGATCCGAAGTAGGGATAAAGTGGCCGACACCTCGTCGTAAGATCAGGGCCAATGTACACGAGAATTTCAGAGAGAGAGAGAGAGAGAGGAGAGAGGAACATAGTCGATGGTGTACCCGCACACGGTTAGCCGCAAAGTTGCTCGACAGCCTTTCTCCCCCCCCCTCCCTCCTTTCTCTCTCTCACTCTCTCCCAGCCTAATTTTCTATTAGTCCGTATTCTCGGTCTCTCTCTTGCTCCCTTTCTGTCTCCGAGTCTCGAATAGCCCGAGGAACACGCGAGCACCCCCAAATCGGCCAACTATTCGCCAAACACCCGAAGTACCGCACAGGGGGGAAACTTTGACCCGTGGAACTCGGAAAGCCCGAGCTATGCACGCGTTCGGTAACGCTCTTCCTGTCGCTTGCTCCCTCTCGCTGTCCTTGGCTGGACCGTGGAGAAAATTGAGCGTGAGAGAGAGAGAGAGAGGGGGGGGGGGAATTCGTATCGTCCGAAGAGTGAGAGATAAGCGATCGAAGATCCGACCAACAGCCAATTACAGTGAAACCGCGCTCGATCCTTCCGCTGACCTCCGCTAAACGTCCCATTACCGATACCCAATCGTGTTATCAACGAAACGCACCTACGATTTTTTTTCTTTTTTTTTTGCTTTTTTTTTTCGGACGGTTCGTAGGATATCGAACAGGATAACGGGAAAATTGTAACTAGACGGAATATATATTTTGATAGTAGAGTGATGCATCATCCGGCAAAACATTAGTGTTTGGGTTTGTTTGGGTTTGCCCGGGATATTTTATCGTCGGGATTTTGCCTCGGTGATGAAACATCATCGTTTGGGTTTGTTTGTTTGGATTTGTGTGGGTTTGTTTGGGATATTTTATCGTCGTGATTTTTCCTCGATGACGGAACATCATTGTTTGGGTTTGTTTGGATTTGTTTGTTTGGGTTTGTGTGGGTTTGTTTGGGTTTTTCTTTTTGGTTTTCCTTGGGATATTTTATCGTCGTGATTTTGCCTCGATGACGAAACATCATTGTTTAGGTTTGTTTGGATTTGTTTGTTTGGGTTTGTTTGGATTTGTTTGTTTGGGTTTGTGTGGATTTGTTTGGGTCTTTTTTGTTTGGTTTTCCTTGGGATATTTTATCGTCGTGATTTTGCCTCGGTGACGAAACATCATTGTTTGGGTTTGTTTGTTTGGGTTTCCTTGGGATATTTCATCGTCGTGATTTTGCCTCGGCGACGAAACGTCATTGTTTGGGTTTGTTTGGGATATTTCATCGTCGTGATTTTGCCTCGGTGACGAAACGTCATTGTTTGGGTTTGTTTGGGTTTCCTGAGGATATATTATCGCCGTGATATTTGGTCGGTGATATTTGGTCGTGCGATCAGATGACACGGAACCATTTCAATCCCACGAGAAAATATAATCAACAAATAATCATCGACAAAATATCCTTGTTCGGATTTCTTTGCGTGTTCGTTCGTGCATGTTTATACGTACGTTCGGCTTTTATCATTACCGCACTTCCCGAGAATACATATCATCATCGTAAAATCGCGTCATTGACATTTCGTCAAATTTCCCAACAACCCAAAACTTCCATCTATCGTTAAATTCACCGCGTTCCGAAATCGACGAATCGTTTCGTCGATACCAATCAAATAACTATAAGATCGATAGTTCGGCTTCCCGTTCCCAGTTTCGCGTTCAACCGTAGCTGAATCGTAGAAAAATACAAGATAATAAATATCTGATAGGAGCGCCACCGTTCGGCGCCCGATACAACCAATTTCACCCCCAAATCGGCCAACTTCGACTTCATTTAATTTAATTTCGTCTCGTAATTAAAAATTGCTCAAATTCATGTACAAAAAAAATTGTTTTTCTTTTTTTAAACAACGCTTCTCTTCGATAACCGTCTACGAAGACCGAGCGTTTCGACGCGACGATGAAAAACGGTTGTCTATCCGTCTTATCGTGATATCGGTGCAACCGTTGCAACGTAGAAATGACTTATTTACTCGTTTTCGTCCTTAATACCGTTTCGATCGTATCATAGACGCGGAGAATCGTTCGCGATCCCTCGTCTCGTACATATCGCATCGTTGGATAGACCGAGAAAGAGAAGGAGGGGCAGAGGGGCGGGGGGGGTTAGTTGAAACGCGAGGGACACGAAATCTCCGAGCTTATTCCTTATTTAAATCCCATAATTACCCGAACGATATCCAAGGCCTGTCAATTAAGCTCATACGTATCTTGAATTTCTCTCGTTCGGGATCGAGCCGGATAACAAGCGAAATGGATAAAACGACGAGGACGGTCGGGGAAAACCGATCGAGTGCATTCCACGTCTCGGTTGCAAGTGATTTTCGAATTTGAAGAGCGATCCAACCGTCAAGTGCATCGAGCCGCTTGCACCGAGCACAGGGAAACGACCGAGCGCGGTGGGGAGGGATTATCAGAGGAGGGGGGAGACGAATGATTAATTGAATAATTGATGGAACTCTCCCGGGCGATCAGCCCCGAAGCCTATACGCCCGATGCAACTTCATTTTCAAATCTACCCAATTGCCTCGTCCAACAACCTCAAGACGTTTACTTTTTACGAATTTTTACTTGGACCGATGATTTTATCAATTTTTTTTTTTTCAACATCCTCCGTCTCGGATATGATATCCCGTTTGCTGGATAGTTTTTACTGGGTTTTGTAGAGAGATATATATGCTGTTTTTTTTTGTTTTTGTTTCTTTTTTTTTATTTATTGATGATGAATGTTTCGTTAAATTGTATAGTTGCGTCGATTGATGAATTATTGATAGCGTTAGGGATATTTTTGTTCGACGCTTTGGTATGTTTTGTTGAGAATTGGAAAGAGTTATTTTTATTTTCTTTTTCTTTTTATTGGCGAATCGAATTTTAGCGAAGAAATCACTTTTTTTTTTTTTTTACTCGCGAATCAAGATTTTCATGAAAGAATCAAATTTTTCTATCACTTTTTCGTATATTTTTATTTGAATCAAAAAAGAGAAATTATGTTTTCTTTTTTTTTTTTTTTTTCATTGTAATGAAACGTAGAAAAATGATTTTGATTCGCGAATAAAAAGAAATGGACAAATGTGATATCTTCGTGAAAATTTTGATTGGACAATTGAAAAAGAGAAATTACATTCTCTCTTTTTTAATTGGTCAATCAAAATTTTCACGTAGATATCGAATTTTTCGATTTTTTTTTACTTTTCGTGACTCGCAAATGGAAATTTTCACAAATAAATCTAATTTTTTGTTTTTTTATTCGCGAATGAAAATTTTCACGAACAAAGGAATCCAACGTTCACGTCTCATTTTCGCATATTTTTGTTCGAAAAATTCAACCAATGCTTGTTTCATATTTTTTTTTCATTTTTAAATTTTTGGCACTTGAAAAAAAAAATAAAGTTGTCAGAACTAAAACAAGCGACAGATGGAATGTAGCGGATGCGACAGAATTTGCCAGCCTAGATCTGCAAATTTTCGATAAGTCCCCAAAGCAACGTGATATTTTTATTTATCATTTTTCATCAACTTTTTTTTAGTTCATTCGCTACGTCTTACGATTAAGTTATTTGCATCAAGCGATAAAAATGGAGGGCCGAAATTGCGTCGAATGCACATGCGCATGCGCGTCGAAAATTGTCATAGAAAGGGACGCAACTTTCCGACAGACCTAACATACATATATATATATATATCTTTCTCTTTTTCTCTTTCTCTCTCTTCGTCTTTGCTCGCGCGTCATTAAAAACGAACCTAGTGATACAATTAAGACGAACCGTGCCCAACGTAATATTCCCGTGCGAGTAATGATTTCCAAAATCGTATTCAGGATTTACCCGTCTCGAAGCCGAGGCAGCGAGAGAGTTCATCAAATTGTGACATCTCCGTCCATCTGCCGTCTATTTTCAGCGCTAACGTGTCTTTTTTATATATATTTCCATTAGATATACGAGCAATTGAAATAAAAATCAACGAGTTCGGAAACGCCTCGATCGATCGGTAATCAAGTTCGAATCGGAAATTAACAAAAATCAATTCCGATCGTTTCGACTTTTTTCGCCAGTTTCGATCCGTAATATTTTCGTAGATAAATCGAAGCTCGATGATTATGAAATTTTAATTCGTGAATTTTGAGGTTAATTATTAAATTCTTGATTTTTAAGGCTTTATTTTTTCAGCACTTTAAAATTAATCGAAAACGAACGAAAAATTTAAGTCGCTAAGTAACGAATATTAATTACATCGACGCAAATTTTTACTGCGTCGTACTTTTTTTTTTTTTTTTTTTTTTGATCTGAATTTCTTTTCGCTCGATCAAAATGTTTCCGATATGATTTTTCCTCTTCACGTTGTACGGTACCCTCCGGTACCCTCCGATTTCTGAAGAGTACTCCAGACTCGGCAAGACCACTCGGCTGTTCGTTCATTCTACTTCCTCCCTCCTTCGCTAACACTCTCGTCCGGCTCGTGTTTGAAGAGCCAGGTTTGGTCGCGTTGTTTGGTCTCGTTTTCTCTTTGCCCACTGTCCACGCGTCACCTGTTCGCTCCACTTTTAATTCTCCCTGCACTCGATCGTTCCATCCTTTTTGTTCGTTTCTTCCAACAAACCCAAACTAACCCAAACTAACCCAAACAAACCTAAACTTCGTTATTCTTCCCATCAGTTGCTCTTGATCCATCAATAAATCGATTTATTTCTTAAAAATACCATCGAAAAATTTTCCATTCGGATTAGCTCGCCTCGATTTATCGATTACGAGAAAATACGATCTAAAATGGAAAACAGACGCATTCCCGTGTATTTCCGGTTTATACCCGTCAGTTATTCCTACCCCAGTTCCGACCCGTTCCAATCCCATTCTCCGGGTTAAATCTGCATCCCCTGTTTGCTCACGCATCCCCTGTTACGTGCAATTCCACCCTCGAGCTCGACACCTATATCCGTGTACACCCGTCGCTGTAGAGATACTCGCTCTACCCGCGTGGCACAGATTCCGAGAGACTTCTCGACTTTTCGTACGTTTCTTTTTTTTTTCTTTTTTTTTTTTTTTTCACCGCCCTTCGAAAGGGCGCGCTTTTGTACGTACGTCGTAGAACCCTCCGGTTTACGCCAGTCAACCCCCCCTCCCTCACCTGTCACTTTTAGCGCCTCTTTATTTCTCCTCTTTTGCGAGATTTTCAACGATCCAATTTTCAGAATTTTTTCGGCTTTCGCTTGTAGAGAATAAAAATTCGTTTCGAGTTTCGATCAAGATTTATGATATTTTTGCATTTTTTTTTTTGTTCACTAGCGATATCGTTTCGAGGTTAGGAAAAAGATATTCCGGAGATTCTGAGATTTGAGGTTAAGTCGCGGATTATAGATTTTGATAGGAATGAAAAATTGAAGGAAGGATTTTTCGATGGAACTTTCGTGGTTCGAGACACTTTTAGCTTCGAGTTTTTTTTTTTTTGTTTTCGACTCGCGACTTTACGAAGTATTAAGGAAAGAACGCTGCACAATGGGATTTGAAAGCTTTTACGAAGAGACGGCGGAAAAGCGAATAACCGCGAATAGTCGCGTAAAGAAATATACGATAAAGATAAAAGAGACGGAGAATGACGCGGACGCGACGAGAAAAATAAATAATTACGCGACCCCTTCGAGAAAATTGAACGCGAAGAAAAATAAGTTGGTTTTTTTTTTCAAGCGTTCCATCGATATTGACATCGGAACGATAGCGTTGGAAATTAACGATATATATACTCATATATTTCATTTTTGTCCGTCAATTTATCATCGTTAATAGTTTTTAACAAATTTCACATTTACGTTGAGAAAAATATCGATTATTGAAAAGTGCCTATTTCCGTTGTTTTTATTTATGTTTTTTTTTTTTTTTTTTTTTTTTTTTTTTTTTTTCGAACGTCGCGGTAGTCGAATTTCGGTTTTTCTGTACTTTAGCAACTTTTTCGAAAAATGCTCGCCGCGTGATTTTCCAACTCGAACAAACCCAAACAAACCCAAAATCGTGTGTTTATACTTTGCGATGTTTCGAAGCCACGAAATTAAGCGGTCACCAACGCGAACGGTATTCGAAAATTATCAAATTTAACAAAATTGAAGAAAATGGTCGTAAAAAATTAAAATTATTGAAAAACTTCTTCCGTATCAATAATATCGTTTTCCATAAAAAAATTAAGTTATTCATAGGCGAATAAAAAAACGAGAACGATTTTACGGATTTTTCGAAAAAAATCGTTCAAGTACAGAATCACTCGAATTTCTCTTAATCCGAAAGTTAATTCCGTGCGGAATGAAAATTGATGATCGACGATCGTCGCCCAAAAAAATCGTTTCGTCACTTTCGTAACGATTATCATTTGAAAATGATTTCGGGTATTCGATCGCGCGTCACTCGCGTATTTCGGGCGTAAGAAAGAAGAGACGGACCAACCTGTTGCCAGAACTGGACGAGTAGGTAGAATCGTTCCTTCTTGAAGAGCCATTCCATAGACTGCATCGCTTGTAGATCGAGGGAATTGGTATCGGCTGAGGCCTGCATGCTTGCCAGGGCAGCGGCCGAATTGATCGAGTTAAGTAACGGTGACTGTTGTAACGCCGCCGTAACCGTACTGTTATTACCGGCTACGAGGTTAGCGTGATAAACGGTGGTGGTTGTCGGACCGCTCGGGTGATCATCCTTGCCACCGTTAGAAGCCAATAATTGGGCCCCGATCGGCGCTGTAGGCCCTTGGAGACCGAGTGACGAAGCCACTTTGACGGATTCGAGGCTAATTACCTCGAACTTTTCGACAAAAATTTTATTTCGACGAATCGACCGTTGGTGCTTTATTTATCGGCTGGTCTGTCGCGCCGATACCACAGTTCCCACCGAGCCGCGGCGACACTCGACACTTCCACGGAGAACGAAACGAAACGATAAAAAAAAAAAAAAAAAAAAAAAAAAATCAAATATAATATTTCGCACAAGATGGCTGGCCTCGATATTTTTTTCACGCGCGATCGTCACTCTTCGCGACGGATCGTGATCGATGTTTTTCCCCTTTTCCCTCGTGGATTGATCAACCGGCGAAATAATAATTGCGAATAATCGCAACGACGAACAAAGAAAAACACTTGAAAACTTCGTTAGCCCACCGGTCACTCGGATCCCGGGGATCCGTGAGTCTTCCCACGGCTCGTTGTCGTCATTTAAAAACGTTCTCGATATCGGTCCCTTCCGTGTCCACTTTTAAATCCTTCGGATTCACTGGCTCGCTGTGATTTTTGTTGCCAAGCGCCAACACTCGACACTTTTCGCGCGACTTTTGTTTTCCGCACTCTCTTCCGCGCTCCCTCTGTTTCTCGCGATCTCTCTCTCTCTCTCTCTCTCGTTCTTTATCGGCGCGCTCGCACTGTGCGTAAGTTCGCGCGCGCGCAACGGTCGCCTCAGTCGGCGCGACCGTCACGGGACCGGCGGCGTGTCATCGCCACTCGCGATTCCTCGTCGCAACGCAATCTTACCGAAACGATAGATCGCAGAGTCGAAGAGAAACGGCACAACGAACGAAACGACGGTTGGTAATAACGAGAATGCTTTTCCACGAAGAGCACGGTACGAAAGAAACACAGAAAACAAACGAAACAAACAAAAAAACAGCGCACGATAGTCCACAATAATCTCCGCACGAATCCTTCACTTGAGGCCGTCTTATACGGTCGTCCGGTACGCAAAAAATTTTCGCTAGCGGTGTTCCTCGAACTCGCGTTCACACACCCGGCACACCCAGATCTCGGACACTGATTACGACGTATTTTTTTGTGTTTCTTCTACCGCGGACTTCCGCTCGACTGGGTCCACACTCGCGAAATCGGCGAATTTCGTTGACGCGGAACTCGACAGTTCTCGTATCGCGCCGCGAGTTCACTTTTCCAAGAATCTTGTGTTTTTTTTTCTTTTTTCGTTGTTTTCACGTTTCACGGTTGGTCGAGCACGTTTCTTCCAAGTCCCGGGCTCGTCGGTTGCGAAAACGCGTACGAGTGTATCGTTGTTTGCTGTGGCGAAGCGAGGATCGACGATCGATCGTGAATCTCGCGCGCATCGACGTTCATCCACTCGTTGCTGTCTCTGGTCGGTCACCCCTCTCAGTAGCGCGCACAGTTTCGACGACGATCGTCCTCTGTCGTGGTTGCCGATAAACCGAGAATTATCCAGTTGCGCCGAGGACGCGGTGACAACCGAGAAGAAACAAAAAACAACACAAAATATATAAATAAATAAAAGAGTGACGTTAACGGTCGTTGTTGCGCGCCGGATCTCCGAGGAGAGAAGAGAGACCCGTCCTACCAGGCTCCAAACCTGAAACTAAGAGCTACGGAACGTTGAACGCTACGCGTGGAGGAGGCGCAACGGGTCGGAGCGGGGGAAACGGGCGTGGCCAAACGGGTAGAGTGGGGGTCGCGGGTACCGGTGCTGGGCGAATCGCGGGGGAATCAAGATCCCCCACTTTGGTCATCGGGGAACGCCCACCGCGCGGTGCGATATTCGGCGGCGATTGAACGGCGAACGGGGCGGGGTAGAGTGGGGCGCCGCGCGGATCGGCGAGGGGGGGAGCAGAAGAGCGGCGCGGCGATCAACGGATACGTGGAAGGAGAACGTTAGCCGCGTACACGCGCCGCGAGAGTAGGGGAAATGCCGAAGAAATCGGAGGCTGGCTAGGTGGTCTCTCTCTCGGTACGGAGGGCCGGAGAGATCTCATATTTTCCGACGATTCTCTACCGCTATCCCCCTTCGCCGCTCCCCCTCCCCCCCTCCGTTGGGGGTATATCGAGCCGCCTTATCCGCGGCCGTTTCGCGTTCTCCTGCTTCTTGCAGCCGCGCGTGTCCCCACCTCCGCTTACGCCAAGAGAACTGCCGCCACCCTTTTTCCAAACCCTTCGCAACCCTCCCCCTCGCTCCGCGCTGCCGCGTATTCTTATACCAATCGCTACTTTTTATTTCCCCGAAGCCCTTTTTCGACCATCCTCAAACTCCCTCCCTCCCCTCCGACCTACGACGGCGACTTCCTCTATCGAATAACCCCGCGCGCCGCCAGTCGACCCTCGCTCGACGGGGCGAAGCGGGGGCCTGTTATCGTTTCGAAACTGCCGAGCCTGTGGCGCCCCCTCGCCGACTCTTTCTCTACTCTTTCTATCCCCTCTACCGAAACATCTATCCCCACCCACCCGGATACCCGTGGGGCGACCACCCCGACGAACAGGCGCGAAAGCGCGACGGAAGACGTTCGAGAGACGCAATCGGCACAACACGTCGAAGAAATTCGCCGGCACGGGGCAGATGGGGAGAAAAGGGGGAGGGGGGAGGGTGGACTATGAGCGATGACCTCCCGCAGCGGCGTTTCGACAATCAGAAAATACGATCGGCAACGCCTCGAGCTCTCTACCCGTCGGAGTATCTTATCTCACCACCCCTCCCCCCTCCCCCGAACGGCGTCCGAACAGAACGATCGAAATTTTACGAGTTCCATCGATCGGGGAGAAATGGCCAGTGAAAAAACGTCGATTTACGCGGATTGATGGATCTTAATGATAATTCGCTTCGTTGCCGGTAACGAATCTCAGTGAGTTTGTTTCCGCGATATGAAAATCGAGCAAAACCGCTGTAAACGTAAAAGTGAACGAATCGAAGTTTGTACACGCGCGAAAGTGTTGGGTTTTCTTTCCACGTTGGACGGTCACGTTGAAAAGCGGACGGTCGAAGAAAACGAAACGCCCGTGAAGGAAGAGTTCTGAGAAACCAACGACGAAAGAAGGAAGATAACGAAAGAAAAAAACAAGGCACTCCCATCTTCCAAACCGTTTGGCCGTTACACTCGATCGCCCAGAGAAACGGTTTGTCAGAATCTGTTTTTACGGTTCTTCGCGACCAGCGCGATTCGGCTGAGTTTCTCCCCGGGCCCCGAAACCGACCGTCGAATGACCGAAACATAAACAGAACGATAAGCGGAAAATAACAGGGATGTGACTCGACTACGCGCAAGAGTAACGTTTTCGAACCTTCGATGATTCCATTTTAGTCATTATTGCGTTAAATTTGTTTTTTCAATCGAATCGAAAGTCGTATCAAATTGAATAAGAAAAGCGTCACGTATATTTGGGTGACGGGAGTGACGCGAAGCGCACCCGTCACTCGGATCTCAGTGACGGAGGTGACGAACGCGTTAATGTCTGATTAAAAACGTTATTAATGTTTGTTTTTCAACCGATTGATACGTTGGTATCTCGAAACGAGGAACTATCTTCTCAATCTTAGTGAATCGTTGAAAATTCGGGTTCCAACACCCAATAAATGTATTCCAAGGTCAACAATGGAAGTAATACGAGTTCTTACGTTTCGAATAACGCGAAAGAACGAGTAATGCAACATTGTGACGTATTCGTGTCATATCTGTATATTTATAATCATTAGAAAATCAACGTTTAACGATTATACGAAATGACACATAAATTTCATATCCCAAGTATAATATGTTAACATTCTTGTACGTAACTCCGTCAAACGCGATTTCTAATATTTACGTAACGCATTTTATATAGAAACTTAATAATTTCTGAAGAGGATACCGAAACGTAAGGATTCTAGAGGGTGGAATCGTAGCAACTTATTTTCATCGCTGACCTTGGATACACCTATTGGCCGGACGGAAACCGAATTTTCAACGATCCACTAGTAGATAGAAACCTGTGATCCATCAACCAAAAGAAACAAACAGAGCTAGTAGAATCCTGTTTCTAGAATCATCAACCCAAACAAACAAAGCTAGCAGAATCCTGTTTCTAGAATCATCAACCCAAACAAACAAAGCTAGTAGAATCCTGTTTCTAAAACCATCAACCCAAACAAACAAAGCTAGTAGAATCCTGTTTCTAGAATCATCAACCCAAACAAACAAAACTAGTAGAATCCTGTTTCTAGAATCATCAACCCAAACAAACAAAGCTAGTAGAATCCTGTTTCTAGAATCATCAACCCAAACAAACAAAGCTAATAGAATCCTGTTTCTAAAACCATCAACCCAAACAAACAAAGCTAGCAGAATCCTGTTTCTAGAATCATCAACCCAAACAAACAAAGCTAGTAGAATCCTGTTTCTAAAATCATCAACCCAAACAAACAAAGCTAGCAGAATTCTGTTTCTAGAATCATCAACCCAAACAAACAAAGCTAGTAAAATCCTATTTCTAAAATCATCAACCCAAACAAACAAAGCTAATAGAATCCTGTTTCTAAAACCATCAACCCAAACAAACAAAGCTAGCAGAATCCTGTTTCTAAAA
>JAPYZI010003892.1:0-20986 GCA_030523105.1 Ophioninae sp. A BG-2022a | reverse complement strand
GGGAGGTCGAAAAAATTTTTTTTCCGTTTTTTAAGTATTAAAAGGGTGTATTTGATCGGAAATTTCCCGCTGATTACGAATATGCCCGAGTTTTTGCCGGAAGTACAAAATTAGACTTCGAAAATGCAAAAAACCTTTCCAAAATATTAGTTTCACATTTTTCCCTAGGAATGGGGAGTTCAAGGCGAATTAAACGCTGGATTTATCATAAAAAATTAATAAACATTCAGAGATCAATCCGGGAAGCAAACACCCTCGCAGCAATCTACCGAGAATTTCAAAATTTGTGAATATAAATTTTGGAAAACGGAAAACGTGTATCAAAAATTATAAATAATAATGAATATTGAAAAATTAAAACGAAAACTTTTAACGAATAAGCAATTGTAAAAATTAAATAAATGTTTATACACGATATTTATAATTAAGGATTATTACAAGGAAAAAAACGTTAAAAAAACTGTACATTCACATCCGGAAGTTAATTAAAAAAAAAAAAAAAAACAAAAAAAACGTCTTGTTTTTTTTTGTTTTTTTTTTTTCAGTTATTAAATAATAAACGTGTCCCTGTTTTTCGTAAACAAGACTCGGTTTAATTAATGGGAGTTTTCGTTTGTTTTTCCTTGTTGAACAAAATCGTGAAACTTTTTGGAGCTTCCTGGAATTAAAGGGGGAATAATAAAGCACGTTTCAGATAACATTTTGATCGGTGGAAACCACTGGAGTTCTCGATCGCCAGCCCACTTTTCATATACATTCCGTTCCCGTATTACAGGAACTTCAAACTATTCCGAATATCGAGACTATAAACGAGGTATTGTTTTCACGGAATTGGCGATCGAGTTGATAATACAGTGCAATCGCCGAGCAGGAAAAGGTTTCGGCGTACCTCGGTGTCATCCAATTTCTCGATGAAGTTTTCATCGATATTGGTGAACGTTTATAAAACGCGGAAGTCCTCGAACAATATCCGAAACTCGCTGCACTCGGAAATGTCGACGATAAATTTATATTTAATCTATATCTATACTTTACTTATTCGTAACGAAAAAAACAACAAACATTTTTTTTTACCTTGATTTAATTTAGATTTATATTTAATTAATTTAAACGAAATTAAAAAAAAAATCTTTTTTATCTATTTTGTTGCTGTTTTTAATCCACATTTTATATATTTATAAAGATTTTTTTTTAATCTAGATTTTATTTAGATTTATATTTAATTAATTTAAACGAAATTAAAAAAAAAATCTTTTTTATCTATTCTGTTGCTATTTTTAATCCACATTTTATATATTTATAAAGATATTTTTTTTTATCTAGATTTTATTTAGATTTATATTTAATTAATTTAAACGAAATTAAAAAAAAAATCTTTTTTATCTATTTTGTTGCTATTTTTAATCCATATTTTATATATTTATAAAGATATTTTTTTTAATCTAGATTTTATTTAGATTTATATTTAATTTATTCATAACGAAATTTAAAAAAAAATCTACATTTAATATATTTTATAATTTATTAATTTTTTTCATTAAATATACCATTTCCAAAAACATAGTTAAATTTTCGTACGCAATTGATGATAATTCGACCCTTTCGATTTACAAAAATGAAACAAGAAGGAAATAAAAAAAAAGGGAGATTTCCAGAAGCTGAAAAATGTCGTCAATTTTTTTGAGGCTTTTCTTAAGTACTGGAAATAAATGGCAAAAAAAAAAATCATGAAAATATTTTTAATACTGGAAATACGATTTTTACAAATTTTCAACCCCCAATAAGGGTGGGTTTCGGTGCTTGAAAATTCTTGCCAATTTTTTCGTGGTTTTTCTTAAGTACTGGGAATGATAGAAAAAAGAAAAAATCATGAGAATATTTTTAATATCGGAGATACGATTTTTATAAATTTTCAACCCTTAATAAGGGTAGGTTACGGAGCTTATAAATTTTCAGCAATTTTGTCACGGCTTTCCTTGAGTATTGAAAATATATGGCATGAAAAAAAAATAATGAAAATCTATTTAATATAGGAGCTAAGATGTTTACGAATTTTCATCCCCCTGGAAGGGTGGTTTCCGGAAGTGAAAAATCGTTGCCAATTTTTTCACAGCTTTCTGTGGACACTAAGCCCAACATATCGGAACTAAAAAAAACAATCTTATATTTACTACCCGAGACAAGAATTTTTTCATTTTCATCCCCTCGGAAAATATAATTTAAAAAAATAGATTAAAAAAATCATTTATTTCGACTTTTAAAAATGAAAATTTCAAAGTTTCTTTTACAAAATTTTGTATAAGTGCTCACATTTTGGGAATTCGATATTTCTCATGCAGCAATCTATCATTTAAGCTAATTAAATTTTTAAAAATTATGATAAATGTAATAAACAAAGAAAAAAATTTAAAAAAAGAGAAAATTGGAAGCTTCTAATTGGACGAGAGTGAAACTCGTTTTCCTGTCCAGGTGTGCATCGTGGAAAACGAGTGTGTGTGCGACGGAGGAATATCGCTCGACGAGGAAAAATCCAGCATCCGACGTTTTTCATCATTACGTAATAGCTATCCATCCGGGAGTTCCGTTTATGAAACTCGAAAGAGGAAACACTTATCGCAAAGGGATGTGCTTCCTCCCTTATCGATAACAGAATAAATTATAATCGAAACAAAATTTTATATTCCCCTTCTCGAGAAAAATCACTAAAAAAATATTTGTTTGACAAGACCATTGCATCTTTCAAGTGAAAGGAAAATTATATTATTTTTCAGCATTTCTCATCAGCGTTTCAAAATTTGTTTGTGAAAAAAAAAAAATTAAAAATCGACAATTCAAAAGGACAAAATAATAATTGTTTAAATACAGAATAATCTTAACAAAAACGATGATTTTATTGCTACTTTTCATTTGTTTAAAAACAGAAACGACCAAAACGCGGCTTTGATGTTTATTGAATCAGAAAATATTTATAAATATTGATAACTCCGTAGACACGAATTTAAAAAAAATAATACAAATAAATAATAATGAATAATCATAAAAATTCATGAATTGCATAATGAAAATTTTAAAAAATAACCTTATTGAAAAAATGATTTAATTTTGTAATAATTTAATCATTATTAATTGAATAATGATTAAATGTAATAATAATGAAAATTCGGAAAATATATAATTGAAATAAAACATGATTTAATTTAATTCAATAGTTATGTAATTTATTAAATAATAAAAATTCCTAAAAAGCATAATTAAAATAAAAAATTAGGTAACATAATTGAATAAATATTTAATTTATTAAATAATGAAAATTCGTAATGTGTATAAAAATGAATTATTTGCAAAAAGAGGTTATCGGAAGGAGAGGGGTGGGGGGGCGCTTCCGTCAACGATTCCCAGTCTTTCGATACCGTTACCTTCCGTGGATCGAGGGAAAAAGGCGTACCGTGTAAACGCTCTTGTACACGATAGGTAAGGCGAAATACCTGCACACGAGCGTTACGTCGGTCTCGCACGCACGGTCCTGAATTTTCCACGTGTATTCCCTCGATTATGAAGAACGGCCCTCGACGACGTTAAAACCAAGAGACTTCACGGATACCATGAAAGTTACGCAATTTACCGCGGCATTAAACGGTGAAAAGGTTCTTTCGCGCATGCGCAACCGGAAAATTACGAGCGAGTCGGAAATTCCGTTTGCTACTGGCGTCGAATCGCAAACGACCGAAATAAATGAAAGAATATCACGTGTCGCGAAAAAATTCCAAAATTTTTATTTTTCGATCAAATTTTTAATATTTTTTTGTAGAAATTCTACGGGTTTTTTGAATTATTTGGAAAATCAGTTTTATCCAATTTTTCGATGTCTCGCGACTTATATTTTTGAAAAAAACATCACGTTGTATCGACGCCCGTTTTCGCCAGTTTCCCCGTGCCCTCCTGAGACGTAAAAAAAATCAAACATCTCGAAATCTATCGCGACTCGTGAAAAATTCTTTTAGGAATACTATTGAAATATCAAATGCAAAAATTCAGAAAAAATTTCAGGTAAGAAAGAAATCCCAAAAAAGGACGAAAAGAAATTTCTAAACGATGCACCGCCATGTTTTTTTTTTCCATTATTCTCTGTTAAGAAATTTGCATACACTGAGAAAATCATGGGACTTTATTTCCAAAGAATAAATCGTGTTTCGACCAGTTACCGCGTGCCCTCCTAAGAGATAAAAAAATTAAATATATCGAAAATTATCGCGAATCGCGAAAAATCCTTTTGGGAATACTTATGAAATATCAAATGAAAAATTTCAGAAAAATAAATCCAGCTCAAAAATAAAGCCCGAAATAAAAAACCAAAAAAAAAATTTGCCACGATTCTCCACAATGCTTTTTTATATTCTTTTTTTATAAGAAATTTTTGTACGTTGCTCAACTACGTTGGGACTTTATTTCCAGACGTTTAACCGAAACGTTACGAAAGATTTTTTCCTCCAAGGAAAAAAGGCTAAAAAAAAATATATGTCACTGGTGAACAATGTACAAATTATAACATACTTTTTATACTCCACAAATGATATTTCTATTGGGACCGAATTTCGACGTAATTTCGACGATAAGTTTAGCCTTGAAGAACACGCGTGTACTTATACATGTTCGATGGCTCAACGATAAAAATGTCAATCGAAAAAGCCTTGGCTCAATCGTTTGAATATATTTTACTAAAATTATCAGCTATACTCACGAACAAATGGAAACTCGACGTATGGCCTTGGATACGATATTAAAAGATTTTAAGCTTACCTGAAAGCAAACAGAAAAAAAAAACATTCATTAAACAAAATATTAATTATTTAATTGTTTTTTATTTATCGTGATAAAAAATAGGGAAAAATAGAGCTATAGAGAAAATAGAGCCATTAACTATTATTATTATTTCCATTATTATTTCCATTATTATTATTATTTTTAATATTCAGTATTTATATAATTGAATATAGGGATACAGTCGTGAGCGTAAATCTTGGAGTGCCAATAATCGATCAAGTCCAGAAGTATAGTTAATTCATCTTGTCATCATTCACAATTTTTGTAAAAAAAAAAAATCAACGCTGCGGGCAAGATTTTTGCAAAAGGAAGTAGAAAAAAAAGGATATTTTCACACTAATAAACACTAATAAATATTTCTGGTTTGTTTAAAAGTCCAGAATTCGAAATGTGAAAAAATAAATTTGGTAAATGGTTAAAATAGTCGAAATAAAAAAGTGAAAAAATTCAATGAAGCAAGAAAAACAATATTTTCTAATTTATTAAATACCGGACGAAAAATCGTCACTACAAAAAACATTAATAAATATTTCTGTTCTGTTGAAAAGTCGAAAATTCGAAATATGAAAAAAAAAAAAACATTTGTTAAAGGGCTAAAAATGGAGAGAAAAAAAAATTGTGAACATTCAAAAAGCCCGCTCGATCGATCGGAGTCTCGTGGCGGCGCCACCGGCGCGGAGACACGTGACCTCGTTCGTACCAACGAAAAAAAATAATCGGAGGAGAATCTTCGCACGCGCAGTGTCGCGTGGTCCCTCGCGTCTCCGCGAAGACTCTGGACGAGAAGAGAAAAGATTAGGAAACGTAAACTCGGGTTCTCTCTAATGCGGACGCCTCGAATATATTCGATAAAGTGTGTAGACGAAGAGACGAGACGAGTCTCGTACGTGTCGTCGATGGTGCGCCGTTTCACACACGCCTCGTTTCATCCTCCCGTATATACACTTCACGGTTACAGCGAAATGTGGCACGTGACCGTTTGATCAGGTGTCTAAGCTTGGTAGACACGAGCGAAGCGTAAAATAATATAAGGGGGTCGACAGGTGGATCCCGGGTTAAACGTATCCACGAGACGAGAAAATCGTCGGGTTGGTACGTGGGCAAATTTCCCTTCCCTTTTACTCGCTCGTGGTCAACGCTCGCGACTATCGTCGGATCGTTGGCACTCGGTCGGAAATTTCCTTCGCGCCGAAAAAATTCTCCCGTCAAATTTTCATCATGGCGGAAATATTCTCTCGGAAAATTTCCACTCTTCGTGAAAAATGTCCTCTTTTCGAATTGAAATTTCCAACATGGCGGAAAAATTGTCTCGTTAAATTTCGTCTCTTGGAATTAAAATTTCAATAATGGAAAAAAAAATCGTTCGATAAAAAAAAAAACAAAACAAAACAGAAATGCAATAATTGAATTCGTTTGGGTTTGTTTGGGTTCGTGGAAAATGTCCTCTTTTGGAATTGTAATTTCCATAATGACGGAAAAATTAACTCGTTAAATTTCGTCTGTTGGAATTAAAATTTCAATAATGAAAAAAGAAAAAATCGTTCGATAAAAAAAAGCAAACACAGAAATGCAATAATTGAATTAAAAAATACAATAATTGAATTTGTTTGGGTTTTTTTGGGTTCTTCGAAAAGAACCGAATTCCAACGGAAAAAAAAATCGTTCGATAAAAAAAAAAAAAACAAAACGGAAATGCAATAATTGAATTTGTTGGGTTTTTTTGGGCTCTTCGAAAAGAACCGAATTCCAACGGAAAAAAAAGTCGTTCGATAAAAAAAAAAACAAAACAGAAATGCAATAATTGAATGAAAAAATAAAATAATCGAATGAAAAAATAATAATAAAATAATTCACTGATTGAATATCCACGAGGAGTACAAGCTTGCCAATCACTGTAACTCTGCTCGTACACAGCTACGTGAGCTTCGTGACGACGAGGTGTGAGAAAAGTAATACAGTCTCGATCGCATTCTCTCTCCCTTTTCCTCGCTCGCTTACCGCCTCTAAAGTGAGAGTTGTATTTGCGAGAACAACCGAGTGCACGTCCAGAATCCTAGTTGCATCACCGGAAGTACTTTTCGAATCCTCTTTGGAAATTATCGATAAATATTCTTATTACTTATTATTTTCAATTCCAAATTATTAAAAATTAATAGCCAATATTGTAATATTAATTATAATAAATGTTTTGTAGCAATATATTTATTATTTTTATTAATATTTTATTTTATATTTTATTTATTTTATATTTTATTTTTATTTTTATTAATATTATTATTAGAATTATTTTTATTTAATTAAAAAAAAATTTGTTTGCAACAACAAAAACAACAATAATAAAAACGTACTATAAAAAATGAACAATAAAATAAAAATCTAAGAAAACAAAAAAAAGAAACTTGTAAATGCTGCTACTGGAATGAAGTCTAAGAATAACGTAACGTCAACGTCAAAGGGCCACTCGTTCTTTTCAATATTTCGACGTCATCATTGTTATATACGTTAAAGCTTCAGCCAGGAAAAGCTCGTTCGAGTTTTGGTTATTAAAAAATACCCGCTGGGGCACACTGCTTCCCGTAATATTCTTTCCCTTTTCGTGGCAGCTGTAGGGCAACGAAAAAAAATTCAATTTTCTTTGTGCACGTTCTGAGAAGTAATAATAAAAAATGTTAAAATTGAATAAAATTAAAAAGCGAAGAACGATGTCACACAGGGGCATGGACTTGTATTTTTTAATTAACGCATTTTTAAAATACGACTATTATAAAGAAACTTCGTATCTTTGATGACCCTGTAAGACCGTTGATTTATAATTATTAAAAACAGTAATAATGATTATTTATATATTTATTTATTATTGTTCCAAAATTATTATCGTAACATTAATTATAATAATTATTATAAAAATTAGTATTAATACTGTGATATAACAACAACAACAGCAACAACAACAACAACAATAATAATAATAATAATAAAAATAAAATGTATACAAATAAAAAATTGAATTTCGACAAAAAGAAAATTAAAATAAAACAAAAATCGAACGAAATTAACTAAATACAATGTTAATAACAATAAATTAAGAAAAAAAAATTGAAATAAATAAACAATTGAATGTAGGCAATAAAAAATTAAAATTAATTTGAAATAAATGAAATAAAATAAAGTAATAATAATAATAATAATAACAATAACATTGATATTACATCGGTATTCGATAAATCAATTATTTTTATCGAACTTCAATTTGTACTTGAATTGATGAAATTCGGATGGAAAGGGAATATTTCGGATCGATCAACCGAAAAACTCGAAATCCACGATGTCGCGAAATTATAACAACGCAGCGAGTATCGAAGACGATCACGGGTCAGAGTAGATTGCATCATGAATACAAATTGCACAATGCAGCACGGGGAATAAACGAAGAGGAGAAGGAGGTGCAGGGGAGGCCGGGGGGGGGGGGGGTGTATCAACATTGTATTCGTACTCGTCGAAAAGTAAAAGCTTTTGATGGCTTGTTTGGAACAAAACGATCGTTAAGAGGATAAAGGGAACGACGGTGGGCCAATGGGTTTGAATGACTAGTCGAGAACGTGCTCGTGTCACGATCAGCATGATAATTGCAACGACGTGCCCTATATGCATACAAATTACGCAATTCCTCGACCGGGAGCCAGTAATGAATTTAGCGGTTTCCTTTATCGTTAGACACTTCAGAGAGCGGGGAAAGAGAAAGGTAGTGGGGGAAGGGGGAGGGGGAGGGGGGGGGTAATTGAGAATTTAATTACGAATAGCTCCCGTTTTGTGTCAATGTCAAGCATTTTTGTTCGTTTCGTTTTTTTTAAAGATGGGACTACTTCAACGAGCCATTCGTGCCAGTTGGATTTTTTTTGTTTGGGTTTGTTTGGGTTTGTTTGGGTTCTCGAATTAATTTCGATTTTGGCAATGCACACTCGATTCATCTTCGAGAATCAAATTTTTTAGTAACAACGAAAAGGAAGGTGGAGATAATTTTGGAAGATACGAATTTTTGAAAAAAAAAAACGTAGGTCGTTGTTTATTTGACATTAATACGTTTAGTTGGTTTGATGAAGTTCCTAGATAGATGTTTTATATAGAGATTGAGATGTTTTATAGATTTAATAAATCGAGGAATTGATAAATTTCGTGAATTTAATAAATCAACGAATTGATAAATTTGGTAGATTTAATGAATCAGCAAATTAATAAATTTCATAGAATTAATAAATAGCCAAATCCGTAAACTCATAAATTTTATAAATCAACAAATTCATTAATTTAATCGATACAACGAATTACCAAATGATTGAATATATTAAATTTGATAAATTTAACAAGCTTAAAAATCAAATTAATAAATTTAATAAATATTCAGTACGAAACGTTCTTAGTGTACGTAAAAATAAATACCGAAACAAATTGACTTTAATTATTTTTTGAAGATTATCGCTTTTTTTTTTTCGTTTTCTTTTAAAAAGCTTTGATTTTTGAAGAATTTATCGAACGGTCGTCCAACTTTTATCAACATTTCAAGTTTCAGAACCTGAAAATTGAAGTTTCAAGTTTCCGAACTTGAAAATTGAAGTTTCAAGTTTCAGGATTTGAAAATTGTAATGTCACGTTTCAGAGCTTGAGAATTGAAATGTCAGGTTTCCGAACTTTGAAATTGACGTTTCAAGTTTCCGAACTTGAAAATTGAAGTTTCAAGTTTCAGTACCTGAAAATTGAGGTTTCAGGTATCAGAGCTTGAAAATGGAAGTTCCAGAATTCAGTACCTGAAAATTGAGGTTTCAGGTATCAGAGCTTGAAAATGGAAGTTTCAGAATTCAGAAACTGAAAATTGAAGTCTCAAGTTTCAGAACTTGAAAATTGAAACGTCCGGTTTCAGATCTAAAGAATGAAAATCTCAGATTTCCGAACATGGAAATTGAAGTTTCGAGTTTCCGAACTTGAGAATTGAAAGCTCAGGTTTGAGACCGTGAAAATTGAAATTTCAAGTTTCCGAACTTGAAAATTGAAATCTCAGGTTTGATTGAGCCCGTGAAAATTGAAATTTCAAGTTTCCGAACATGAAAATTGAAAGTTCACGTTTGAGAGCTCGAGAATTGAAATTTCAGGCTTCGGAACTTGAAAATTGAATATTTCACAGTTACGCTTCGGGAGTTGAAAAACGGCTGTTACGTTCTTTACCCGCGTTGCAACTTATTCCTCCTCGATTAACGAAACTTGTAGCTGGTTGCGATCCCCGTCCGGTAGTACACGTACCTAGAGAATGTGCAAGCGGGTTGGCTCGCTAGCCAACCTTGACATTTAAGGCTCGTGTCTAGGGAGAGGCGTGTTACCGTTCCTACACGTATATCCGATGTGTGTACGTTGCTCTCGGTCCGTTTATTTTAGAAAGGTACAACCGCACTCGTGGCAAATCCCTAATGGCAGTAGCCCGATGGTTTTTCTTAAGTTCGATGCCCGCAGCTGTCGAACGGAATCTTGCAAATTTCGAAAGAATTTGTTGCCCCCTCCCCGCCCAAAAATATATTTCGAATATTATTTATTCAATTATTTATTAATTTTTGTTTTTACGGCGATTTTTGAAAATCTTGGCATTTCAAAAAATTAATTAACAACTCGTGATTCTCGAACATAGCTGGAGGAAAAACAAAATGTTCAGTCAATTTTGTATATAGCGTATATAAAAATAAAATTTTTTTTTTTTGGTACACTCGTAGTTGGATGTCTTGGAGGAAAAATGTTTTTGAGAATTCCGAGCGTGGTTGGATTTTAAAAAAAAGAAACTTTGGGAATTCTGATTATGGATCTTGTTGAAAATTTTTTTGTTTTTTTGTTTGTAGGATCGAAGAGAAGTATCCCTTCGTTTATTGATTTTTACGATTGAGCGTTAATGATCAACGGAGTTCGAGGCGTTTCTCAGAGAGCGCGGAACCCACTGGGTCGCGTCGATGGAGCTCGTCAATCAAGGAGGTTCGTGTCGAGAAGATCTAGACTTCCATTGGCTTCAGAGGTCCGTGGATACTGCATTCATAACTTTCAGAACTTGAAGATTTAAGTTTCAAGTTTCAGACCTTGAACATTGAAATTTCAAGTTTCAGAACATTGAAATTTCAAGTTTCAGAACATTGAAATTTCATGTTTCAGAACATTGAAATTTCAAGTTTCAGAACATTGAAATTTCAAGTTTCAGACCTTGAACATTGGAATTTCAGGTTTCGGAACATTGAAATTTCAAGTTTCAGACCTTGAACATTGGAATTTCAGGTTTCGGAACTTAGAAATTGAAGTTTCAGTACTGGAGAATTGAAATTTCAGGTTTCCAAAATTGAAAATGAAAACTTCAAGTTTCAGAACTTAAAAATCAACATTTCAAGTTTCAGAACCTGAAAATTGAAGTTTCAAGTTTCAGAACTTGAAAATTGAAGTTTCAAGTTTCAGGATTTGAAAATTGAAATGTCAGGTTTCAGAGCTTGAGAATTGAAATGTCAGGTTTCCGAACTTTGAAATTGAAGTTTCAAGTTTCAGTACCTGAAAATTAAAGTTTCAAGTTTCCGAACTTGAAAATTAACGTTTCAAGTTTCAGAACTTGAAAATTGAAGTTTCAAGTTTCCGAACTTGAAAATTAACGTTTCAAGTTTCGGAACTTGAAAATTGAAGTTTCAAGTTTCCGAACTTGAAAATTAACGTTTCAAGTTTCCGAACTTGAAAATTGAAGTTTCAAGTTTCAGTACCTGAAAATTGAAGTTTCAAGTTTCCGAACTTGAAAATTGGAACGTCCGGTTTCCGATCTTAAGAATAAAAATCTCAGATTTCCGAACTTGGAAATTAAAGTTTCAAGTTTCCGAACTTGAAAATTGAAAGCTCAGGCTTGAGACCGTGAAAATTGAAATTTCAAGTTTCCGAACTTGAAAATTGAAAGTTGACGTTTGAGAGCTCGAGAATTGAAATTTCAGGCTTGAGAACTTGAAAATAGAATATTTCAATTCGTTAAGAAGCCAATACGTTTAGCAGGGGATCGTAAAGAGACGAAGAAGCGAGTGAGCGTTGAAACAGGGTGTACGTAGGGAGTTGAAAGTCGATCTGCTGACGCGCTTTATACGTAACGTCTCGCAGGTCCTAACGAGGTACCTGTTGCAAAGCAAAGAGCCACCGTGGACCTCGTATTTCGTTAAATACGCGGACGTCGTGAACGATCAGCGCGGCATGTCCCACTTCAATTGGCCAGTCCGTACGAGCAACTATCACGTACTTCGTACCGGATGTTTTCCGTACATCAAGTATCATTGCACCAAGAGGCCCGAGGAGGATCTCAGCCTCGACGACACATTCTACAAGGCTATCAAGATCATTAACCTCGGTATTTTGCATTATTAATAATGGACCTTCCTCCCTTGAGGACACTCGACAATTATCCTCTCGAATCGAATCCACCATTGGAATTCTCATCGATTATCGATTTTCGAAAAACTATTTTCTTTCTTAATTTTTTTTTTTCGCCAAGTTCAGAATTCATTTTTCGAAGCTTCAAAATCCAAATTTTCAAAATCCGATCGCGAATAAACTCGTTTAAAAAAATCAAAGCAAATTAATAAAATAAAAAACAAACAAATGACGAAGTTAATAATTGAAAGTAAGTGCAAAAACATAGGCACTTCGACTCAAGCTTAATGAAAATGATTTTTATTCTTATTTTTCAAAATTCTAGTTCGTGAAAAAAAAAAAATATCGTTTTTATTTGAGATTCAACGGAAGAAAAATTAATTCACAAAATGCAACTAAAAAATGATGTAATCAGGTATCCCAACATTGATGTACGGACTGGCAGCGACCCAGCTCATCCGACACGAGGAAACAGTCGCAACGTCCAAAGGCAACGTGACGATATATTTTTTACTTCCGGAGGACAAAGGATCGCGATATTGAACGAACGATGATGCTTTATCAAGTTTCTAATTGATTTGGTGATTGCAATATCACTCTGTACAAACGTCTGAACTCGCAAGAGTGTGAGGATTTATCATTCAACGAAATAAAGCAATTGGGACAAGGATGAAAGTAATTTTTTTTCGATTTTTTAATCGATTTCTATAAAAAAACAAATCGATAAATCGATAAAAAAAATCGATATGTCGATTAAAAAAAATCGATATATCGAAAAAAAATCGATAAAACGAAAGAAAATCGATATATCGATTTAAAAAATCGACAAATCGATTTGAGAAATCGATATATCGATTTAAAAAATCGACAAATCGATTTGAGAAATCGATAAATCGATAAAAAGATCGACAAATCGAAAAAAATCGATTAATCGATTAAAAAAATCGATTAAAAAATCGATTTGATACCTGACCCCCCCTTAAAAGCCTTATCGTTCATTGAAAATACCGGTGTCCTCTATAAACGTCAATTCCCCTTTCACGATGTATAAGAGTGGGCGTCGTCGTCCTACACGTACTCTTATAGACCATACCTCATCGCTGTCTCACTTGCTATTTGTTAATTCCTTCGTTAAAATTCAAGATAAATTTATGTCCCAAAGAAATATTTTTGGATCGAGGTTTATAGAGGACACCGGTATTTTCAATGAACGATAACGAGTTCACGCGTGTTCGCAATTACGTGAATCGAAATCTTCTATCGGCTAATATTTTTCGTACCAGTTTTTGAAATAAAAAAGAAAATAAAATAAAAAGATTTTCAAAATTCCTTTTGGTAAAATTCGATAAAAAGTTTATGGCAACGTTTCATTTTTCGTACATTTTTAATTATCGATTAACGTTAATTTAATAACGACGATGATATTTCATTGAAAATTTCCTAAAAATGATTTTAACGTTAATTGTTGATATTAAAATTGGCAAGGATATGTTTTGCACGGAGTACATCGTGCAACGTAGTTTCCAACGTAAACACGTTTTCCCTTACGTACAGGGTACAAAGCTCGTGGATAGGCCGGATGAAAACGATCTTGGGTGTTGCACGTACGTACATCGCTGACGAATGGTCCAGAGCCGCGAGGCTATCGGCTCGAACATTAATAATAAGATTTACGAAGGTAATAAAAAACCTGGAGATTCTTGCACGAAACGTCATATTGTCAGACGAGCGGCGAGATAAATCGCAATCCGGGCTCTCCAAGTGTACGTTAAACTAGCTCGACGCTAGTTTATTCAATTTTATTCAATCTTTTACTTTTATTTATTTTATTTCAATTTTTTACTTTTTTTTTACTTTTTTACTTCAATTTTTTATTTTTATCATTTTTATTTATCAACTTTTATCAATTCATTATTTATTTAGTTTTTGTACTTTATTTAATTAATTTATTTTTTTTTTAACTCTATTTAATTTTTCATTTATTTCTTGTACTTTGTTACATTTTTTATTGTTTATTTTTACTTCATTCGAGTTTTTATTTATTTTTTCTACTTTATTACATTTATTATTTCTCGTTTTTACTTTATTTGATTTATTTATTTATTTTTTTTTTGCTACGTTTAATTTATTATTCATTATTAACTATTTATGTAACTTTGTACGGGTTTATTATTATTTAAACTCGATCGTCCACGCAACAATTGTTTCCTCCAATCCTCTGTCGACAATCGCTCACGCAATTTACCCCTTCGATACACACGATTAAACTTCCGGAACCGCATCGACGTATCGAAAATGGAATAAAAAGATATTAATTAGAGGCGGCGCGTGCGCGGGCTCGTTCCTGTCCTCACTTTCACCAACTGTTCGATTTCGCCCAATCTTTATTTTTCCTCGATGTAATATTACGTTTATCGATACAACGTCTCGACGCTGATTAATTATTTAATTTATCTACAAGCCGAACAAAAATAAAAAAAAAAACATTTGTCTAAATAATTAAAATTGAAAAAAATTAATTTACATAATAATTTTTAAATGGAAAACTATCGAAAAAAAAAACATTTTTTTTAATAAAAGAATCTTTCCAAAAATAAAAATAAAATTTAATTGACTAAAAATTAAAAAGAGTGAAAAATTAACAATTTTTTTTTAAAGCCCAGTATTTATAATATTTTTTTTTTTTTACTCGGAATTCAACACCGAAAGTGTCGTCGAACTTGTTGCACACCGAGTGCAACGCGATCATTGCTTTCTCGCGGAGAAAGCGAGCTGCGAAAAACCTGCGCCGAAATACGTTGCAAAACGTCGGTCCCCTTTATTCGCCGCAACGATTAATTATTTCCGCAATTCTGCTCGAACCGCGTGACACTTTTTATGGAAAACAGTAAAGCACCGTTTCACCGTTGACCATTGAAACTCAAAGACAATTATTTTCTTTCCACACTCTGGAGCACTTCGATACGATATTTTTTAAAATAAAATAATTCATAATTGTTAAGACATTTTTAAACAAAAATAATCCATAATTACAACGAGATTTTTTAATGAAAATAATTCATAAAGTTTTTCAGAAAATAATTCGTAATAATAACGACGATTTATTTAAGTAATGAAAATAAAATAATAATTCACAAGTCAAGGTGGTAATTCCTGAGGAAAAATATTAAAAAAAAAAAAAAAAAAAAAATGATAAAGTGACTTTTAGGATCTAAAAATTCGTTAAATTGTTTTTCCATTAAAATATTTATCCCAAAAGACTTGCGTCACAATTGGTGACTTGCGAAAAAAAATAACATGAATTGGAGCAAAGTAATTTTGTAGAATAATTAAAAATAGGGTAATTACTCGACAGATAAGTGTACCGAGTTCGATAAATGTAAAATCTTCATATTTCCAATTTTGTGTTTTTAGAAATTTTTTTTTTTTTTTTTTTTTTTTTTTTTTTTTTTCATAAAAATTGTGACAGGAATCGTGGAATAAAAGATTGAAATTTCGGTGGACCGAATCACGATCGAATAACGATCACTCTCGTCATGATTCCTCGCAGCGTTCAACTCGCTCTTGGCTTTTGCTTAGTCGGAGTTTTCGCCGAGCTCGGAAATTTGAAGGTCGACTTCTCATGGAGATACGTCGAGTTTCAGTTCGACAACTTACGCGAAGAGGCCGACGCGATTCAGAGCGGAGCATATTACTTCCGGCATAACCTTCCGGTCGATATGGAAGTTGTTCCTGGTAAATCGTCGATCCCATCGCCAAAAAACGAAAGGGCCAAACAAAAATTGATCTGCCAAGATTTTTAAATGTTTTTTTTTTTTTCAATTATTTTTATTATTTTAGGTTTTAGACAGCTAAAAAAATTATTCATTTTCTAGAAATATTCGTGGGCTAAAAAAATGAATCTGTCAAGATTTAAAAATGATTTTTAAAAATTATTTTTATATTTCGTTTAGGCTTTAGAGAGTTACAAAAAATTACTAATTTTCTAGGAATATTCGTGGGTTTAAAAAATTAATCTGCCAAGATTTTGAAATGTTTTCTTTTTATTATTTTTACTTTTTTTTTAGGTTTTAGACGGTTAAAAAAATTACTAATTTTCTAGAAATTTTCGTGGGCTTAAAAAATTAATCTGCCAAAATTTTTAAATGTTTTCTTTTTATTATTTTTACCTTTTTTAGGCTTTAGATAGTTAAAAAAAAATATTCTTTTTCTAGAAATATTCATTAACGTTTTTTTACAAAATTTTATATAGCTTTCTATTTTTCTTTTTCTAGTTTTTAGAAAGATTCTTTTATTTTTCTTTTAATTCTCATACATTTTTTTATTTTGTTTCGTTGCAGACAATTTAAATTTTATAATAATTTAAAAAAAATAGATTTTTGACAAACTCACTGATGAATATTTGTACAAATCCATCGGTTTTGAAAAATCCTCGCCTAAAGTGGCTTTCCAAAAAAGAGCACTTTGAAAAAACATCAATTATTACGATAAATTAAATTCACGAAAAGAAAAGAAAGTTTTTTTTTTTAAATCCCTGCTTTTAACGATCCGAAGAAAAATAGTTCGATCGTTTACCATTATTTCAATGAAAAAGAAAATTGAATATTTCCAAAAAATGGAGAAAAAAAAGATTAATCGTAAAAATGATTTTTTGATCGCGCGGCATTGTCAGATGGAAGGATATTCGTGACGATTTTGAGACACGACGGTGTACCAGCGAGTTTGACGACGATAACGGACGAAATTGGTGAAGGGGGTGGTCCTTTATTGAGACCTTATCCAAACTGGTCCTGGGCCAGTGTCGACAACTGTGACAACATTATTTCGGTTCACCGTATCGCCGTGAGTTTCGCTTTTTTTTTTCTTGCTGCCGAGAAACGCGAGAAAATTTGATTTTTTAATTTGTTTGGGTTTGTTTGGGTTTGATAGCAAGATCAGTGCAACCGTTTATGGGTATTGGACGCGGGAAAAACTGCATTCGAAACACTGTGTCCCCCAAAATTGTTGGTCTTCGATCTTGCAACGGACGAATTGGTAAATCGGATCGACATACCTCCAAATTTGGCATCGAACGCGTCCGGGGCTGGCATGATGGTCAATCTGGTAGTGCAAACTATCGGCCAGAATTGCGAAGACGTTAATGTGATTATTCGTTTTATTATTTGTTATGATTGATTGACATTTACCCAAAACTCGTCCTAAAAAGACGAAAAATTAATTGGTTCATTAGGCGAGTAATTAGATCGAATTTCATTAGCCAAGTCATTAGACGGAACCAAAATTGTTTTTCATTGGGTTTTTTTTTTGTTCAAACTGATACCCATTCGGTTTGTTTGGGTTCAAACTGATTTCCATTGGGCTCGTTTGGGTTCGTTTCGGTTTGCGTTTGTTTGGATTCAAATGTATTCCCATTGGGTTTGTTTGGATTCAAGCTGATTTCCATTGGGTTTGTTTGGGTTTGTTCGGGTTAAAGCAAATTTCCATTGAGCTCGTTTGGGTTTGTTTGGGTTTGCGTTTGTTTGGATTTAAACGCATTCCCATAGGGTTTGTTTCGGTTTGTTTGGGTTTGATGGATTCAAACTGATTCCCATTGGGTTTGTTCGGACTCGAGCTAACTAGCATTCGGTTTGTTTGGCGTCAAATTGATTCCCATTGGCCTTGTTGATTCAAACTGATTCCCATTGGGTTTGTTCGGACTCGAGCTAACTAGCATTCGGTTTGTTTGGCGTCAAATTGATTCCCATTGGCCTTGTTTGGGTTTGGTTGTATTCAAACTCATTCCCATTGGGTTTGTTTTGGTTCGTTTCGATTTGTTTGGGTTCAAACTCATTCCCTTTCCATTCGTTGGGGTTTGTTTGGGTTTGCTCGGGTTCAAACCGGTTCCCATAAAAACTTCCTATGGGAAACCCATTTTTTAGAGTTCCAACTATTTTAATGGATGAAAAGTATTCGCGTGTCAAAGTATTGGCTTTCGGTCAAAAAATTCGTTGGGGTTTTACGTTTGACTGCAGGCTTACATGGCGGATGCTTGGGGCGGTGGAATGGTGGTTTACAACGGTACGTCATTGTCGCGAATCGAGTCACCTTACTTCAAGCCAAATCCGGAAGCCGAAGATTTTTCGGTCCGCGGTGTGGACTTTCAGCTGATGATTGGATTGCTAGGAATGGCGATAAGCTCTCAAATACCCGAAAATTTAAATCGTCTTCTATACTTTCGACCGTTAACGTCGTACAACTTGTATTGCACGAATTACGACGAACTATTGACCTTGGGGGATAATCAAACCTCCATCGAATATTACACCGCGCCTGGCGAACTGGCTAGTCAGTCGGTCGCCATGGCTTTTTCTTCACAGGGCATTCTGTTCCTCGGACAAGCCACTCCGATGTCGATCATATGCTGGAACCACGGCAAACAATACGAACCGGACAACATCGTGAGTTTTCATTTTCGTTCTTATTACTCATTCATTAACACGTCCCGTGTCAAAATTTCATTCTCTTTGGAAAATCAAATTTACGTTTTTAAAATTGACAATTGTTTTTAAATATAAACATTAAAAATCATGAGATTCGACAATTAAAAATGTACGCTTTAAAAATGAAATATTTTTATGATTTAAAAATAACAAATTAAGGTTTCAAAAATAAATAATACAAAAGATTTAAAAATAAAAAATTACGGTTTTCAAAATAGAAAATAAAAAAGATTATAAAATAAAAAATTAAGGTTTTCAAAATAAGTAATTTTGGTTTTAAAAGTAAAATATAAAAAAGATTCAAAAATTAAAAATTAAGGTTTCAAAAATAAATAATACAAAAGATTTGAAAATAAAAAATTAAGATTTTCAAAATACAAAATACAAAAGATTTTTAAATAAAAAAACCAATATTTTACGAGTAAAAAAAAAATAAAAAAAGATTTTAAAAATGTAAAATAAAAATGATTCAAAAATTAAAAATTAACTTTAATGAAATAAAAAAAAAAACAAATTTCGTTTAAAAAATAAAATAACGTTTTCAGGTGACGGTTGCCGATGATTTCAAGACCCTGCAGTGGCCAAGTGGAATGAAAGTCGTTAACAGTTCTGATGGTGAAAAATTATACGTATTAACGAATCGTTATCAGAACATAGTTACCAACAAGATGAACTACACGAGGACGAACTTTAGGATTCTTTCCGGCAACGTGGAAGAACTCATCAGAGGCACCAATTGCGAGCCTTGACGATTATACGAAATATTATCACATTCTTCTTCGCCCGTTTGGTTTCGTAACGCCGTTTGGCCTTGAATGTTTATGTCACCGAATAAACTGAAGCGAACTGTTAAATTCCTGTACCAAAATTTCACATTCCTTTTTTCGAAATTCCCAAAAACGAAAATCGTCATCGTCACTTTTTGGTTTTATTTTTTTTAAAGATTTTTTTTCCAGCTTTTCTTACAGTTAAGTTTCTTTTTAGTTTTTAGAAAAATTTTTTTTTGTTCTTTTTTTCCAGTTTTTTTTCAGTTTTTCATTTTTTTCGTCAAAAACGGTTCCTTAAGGGACCTGGAGATTTAACATACGAATGTTCATACACGAGTGCAATTTTAGGTGACTCGGTTGGTTTTCCTCGCACGTATCTGAGATCCGTTGGAAAATACAGCTACGAGGAGATACCCAGAGATCGGTAACAGAAGGAACTCACTGGTTTCGCATGAAAGATAATCTTGCTCAGCCGGATAAACTGGCCTGGCGCATTAATTCTTCATGTAGGTGTAACTGCTTCGTAAAACGTTTTTTTTCCTCCCCCCCTACCCCTTTTTTTTCTTTTACGTTTTTTTGCCCCTCCCCAGTTTTGTCAGTTTTTCTTCTTTGCTGGTGGATTCGTACGGAGGCTTTTACACCAGCGATAAAGAAGTTATCATTTTCAATGTCGACAGGCACGTAAGCGCTTCGTCGTGTTTTGCCAAGATGCAGGACATACATATGCATCTCTTCGTACGAGTTAGTCTCTAGTACGAGAAATAGCAATTCCCTACCAACCCATGGGGTCTATATATATTATGTATGGGGATATAAATCTACGAGCATTTATATATCTGACATTTAAATGTATATCTTTGAATATATATATATATATATATTTATTTATTTATTTATTTATGTATTTATTTATTTATTTATTTATGTATTATAATATAATATAATATATATGTATATAATATATTTTATATTCATTATATGAAAACATAATATTATATATTAGGTAAGAAGGTCGAACCTTTTTTTTCTCGATTCTGAAATAATTTTGAGAGTCTGTCCAATGGAAAATTTTTAGCTGATTACGAATGTGCCTGAGTTTTTGCCGGAAGTACAAAATTAGACTGGGAAAATGCCAAAAAACGTGTCCAAAATGAGTTTTTGACATTTTTATCTGGAAATGTTGGGTTTTCGGGGAAACTAATGGTTGATTCGTGTTTAGGGGATCATATTACATCGTAAAGGACCTATAAAAAAAATATTAAAAATCAAAAATTTTTTTCGATTTTTGGGCGAAATACCTTTTTTCACTAAAACGTCGATAACTTTTTTTCCTTTGGGATTTGTCACTCCACTTTTCGCTAGATCTCTTTGGTACGATTTTCTCTTCAAAATGCTTTTTTAATAATTAAAATCCGATGATTTTTCGATTTTTGGCAGAATTTCAAAGTTGGAGCATCGATTTTTGCAAATTTTTCCATACATACCCCTTTGCGTTTTTTTTAG
>JAPYZI010003891.1:0-20874 GCA_030523105.1 Ophioninae sp. A BG-2022a | reverse complement strand
AGGAACTAGATAACTTATGTTCTAATTAGGAATTAACTAACTTGTGTTCTAACTAGTGTTCTAACTTGTGTTCTAACTAGGAACCAACTGACTTATGTTCTAATTAGGAATTAACTAACTTGTGTTCTAACTTGTGTTCTAACAACGAAAGAACTGGCAAATAAGATACTCCCATGTTTGCCAAAAAAAAAAAAAAAAAAAAAAAAGAAAAAAAAAAATAAAAAAAAAAAAAAAAAAAAAAAAAAAAAAAAAAAAAAAAAAAAACTGTGAGATTTGAAAAACTGCAGATTTGGATACCTACATATTTAGAAAATTAATAATTCGGGGAACTGGAAATTTAGAGAAGCAAAGATTTAGAAAACGAAAAATTTGGACAACCAGAGATGTAGAGAATCAGGGATTTATAAAAATAGACGTTCATAGAACTAGTGATTCCAATAATTAGGGATTTTGAGAATTTGAGGTTCAGAGAAACGTAGATTTGGAAAATGAGAGAATCAGGGAAATGGATATTTAGAAAACTAGATATTCGGAAAACTAGAGATATGGAGAAATGGAGATTTAAAAATCTATAGATTTAGAAGGTATTAGAGATTAGACATTTTACAAAATTCTTTCCTTATTCAGAAAGAGTTACGAACATTTATATATTTACAATTTTTCTTCGTTTGGGTTCGTTTGCAAGCCTACGCAATCCAAAAAAAAAATCCAAGCTGAGTTCTCATAATTTTTAAAAATGATAATTAAACTCGATTTAACACAGCAATAGTGAACGTACGTGATATGAAATCCACATCGTTATGGAACACAGTATTTACTTTTCATCAACTATCTCAGGCGGCAAATAAGAGAAACAGGAAGTTTGAGAATGGACTGACTGAAAGTAGGTTTCGTGGTTTCGTCCAAAAAGTTGAATTTCGTGCAACGTCATTTTTTTTTTACAAACACAAAGTATACTTTTTGTTCTTGATGCAGGCAGTTGGCGCCCATCATACTTAGAGGTTGGGGTGCGAGCTCGTAAAGTAGGTAAACACCCTGCCGGCACGTCTATAACACGTGGATACATTCCCACTAGAATTTTGCAGCGACGATAAGGGGAGCTCTGGCTTTCCTCCAGGCACTTCTCGGTAGGAATTTCCTTTTAGCCTGAATCCTGTATTTTTCTTGCTGTTTGTTTTCGTCTGTCGCGAGTTTTATCAAAACTAGTAGATGTCGGAGAGTCAGCTGATGTTTTTCCGTCCAATGTGTACCAACGAAGTCATCAAGTTGTTCAAACATTGATGATTGGCTATGACGATACATTGGCGTTGGAAAGCTGTCCGAGAGAGGGTTAGTTCGGTCGACGGTAGGATTTGAGTGGCACCGGTAGGATCATCCCAGATAGGATATGTACGATTTGTAGTTGATTCATACAGCAAATCGTGTACTGCAGCAATTCAGTCTTTGTGGATCTAAGTAATGGCATGTAAGCTCGTACCGGAGTAATTCCGCAGTATGCGAATCGAGCTTTCGGTTTAATGTCGAACGGGCCAATATCCGGAGCTCATCCCTCTGCCTGGTTATCTATTGCACCTCCCCCTCCCGTTCTCTTCGTCCCTCTCTCTCTCTCCAACCGTGTTTCTATACGCCAGACGTGAATTCATTTAACGTATGTCTACTTCGAACGCCTCCGTTCCCTACTCTGTCGCGAGTTTGATCGATTTAACGTCGTGGCTCCGACTCGGCTTCCACGCTCTGCCATTCCAGTAAACCTACGCAAGGTTATAATCTTGGCAAACGATGGAACAACGCGTATCCTTCCGTTTAATACGTGCCAAAGGACAACTGACGTTCGAAGTTTAAGCTGAACAGCCCGAAGGAAGAGTAACGCTGCAACTTTCAGCTCGCTGGCTTTACTAAATTCCAGCCAATCGGCTGGAGCCAATCATACAACCAAATATATTCTCATCTCTGTGCTTATCTTCGTGGAGAATTATCTATCTTGGAAACATCAACGGTGGCTTGATCCTCAACTTGGATCAACGTGATTAGACCTTTTTCTATGGCGTTCTTATTGGCTTAATACTAAAGTGGAAAAAACCCAGTCATTGATTTGTTACTTGAGTTACTTTTAGAATAACGATAGAAATAACGTGGGCCTTGCAAACGGTCAGGTATCTTAACACTGAAAATTGAATTGAAACTGGAAAAAAAAGAGGAATCGTCAGACGTATCGAGAAAGTTGGAACGCGCTGAACAAGCGAAAAGAATATTCGGAAATATCGAGGTTTGCAAAAACCGCTTGGATATTCCATTCGCTCTGTAATCATCAATTAGTAATTGGTATCGATCGATCGTCTAAAATATTCGTTGGGACGTGCGTTTTAGCCGTTGAGGCTCGTTTTCCATCGGTCGAACGATAGAACTGTGGAGAGGCGAAACGATGCCAATGACGAATCGAATATGTGTCCAAGGGTGACCGAAGATACCGCGTTCGGGTGACGATCAGATATGCGTCACCGCGAATCGGTCCAGTCCAGTTTTATCCGCAAAACGTGTGACCCAGTTCGTGCGAACGATCCTCGCGAGTCAGTTAACGTTCACGAGAAATTATGGCTCGGACGTATATACGGGAGGTTAACACACATCCTAATGCAAGAGAGGACCACACATGGCGCGTACCAAACCTGCTGTATTTACTACGGTGGCATAATGGAACCAGCAGTGGTCCTTCCTGGTCCTTCGACCTTCCGACATACCTCGTTTTATCCCATCCGTCAACGTATATATCCCTCTCGTGAGATAAATATACAATGCGCCAAGTCTACTGTTCCAAGATAAATTTCATCGACGAGTCCCCCCAAAGGCCTCGTGCATCTTCGATAATGAACTTCAACCCTAACCGTTGGTATCGTCATCGGTATCAAGTTGGACGACTTCAACAACCCTAACCATCAATCATCCTAGTTTATACTTCTCATCAACTTCCAGACTCTAGGGTCTCGTGTCTTTCAAACTCTTCGGATTATTCAAAGCTGAGTTCATTCAAAAATCAACATCTTGTCTGATTTTTCACACCCTAATGAAAAAGTTTCACGTTATTGATAGTTGTAATAAATATTTTGTATTTTCGTTGACAATTAAAAGCGATTCCACGTCGATTACTCGAGTTGACGATCTATTGGGTTTTTCCAAAAGTAACAGTGTTTTTTTTCTTTTTTTTTTTTGTTCAAGTTTCGGAATAGCTTTTTTTCAATGAAGTAACTTTTTTGTTGTTCGATGATCATTTATTTTTCTTTCCTCTTTTCGTTTTTTTTTTTTTTTCTGGAACGATTCGACCAATTTCATTGGACAAATTGATGACGCAAACCTGAATCTTCGTTATCGAACTAACCGTAAAGGGTCGCGAACTGAATTTCCTTGTTGTATCGGACCGGAGCTTTCTGCGGGAGGAAGCAAACCGAGGAAAAGTAATCGGAAGCCAGACAACGATCCTGTGTCATCGCAGGGGTGTGGTTACTTGGCAACCAAACTCCCCATCTCGTTTTCGTTCGTGTAATTATATCGTTGTTTCGTGGTATGAGCCAATCTCTCATCGGCAATCATTTATTTGTTGCGGACATTTTCGAATCATCGGACCACGATTGATGATCTCCCAATTAAAACCCTCAAATTGTTCCGGCTGTAAAACCGATAAGAAATCAGCTGTTTATTGTGCGAATGTACAAGCTGCATTTTGTAGCTTCCGGTTGTAAACGTACTAAAATTATATCGTTAAAATCATCAAAATACATTTAACATTGAGTAAATATTCAATTTTTAATATTTCATGAACAAAATTCTTACGTGGAGCAGCATTTACATGGGGGCGTTGAATAAGTTCTCGCTGTTTTAATGTTCCAAAAATTCAATGCATTTTTCAAAAACGTGACTTAATAAATTCCCAATAATAGTGGAAGTTCAACTAGCATCTGAAACGACTCTTCACTGACCAATGCTTCTGATTCTTCCTCTTCAAACTTTTTCGTTCCACCTTGACGTTGAAAAAAAAACAAATAAAAAAAAACCTTTTTACTTCAACGCTGTTTGTCCAAACGTTAGCACGGAAAGAAAGAATTGAAGGCACATCCAATCAAAGTTGTCTCCACGGCGATGTATTCCAGGTTATAAAATTCAGTCTTGTTTTATTCATCGTTCTCAGGTGTCCCGTTGAATTCAGTCTGGAGAGAATTTCTACCGGTAGTCCAAGGTTAGCCTGTTTTCGTACATTCGAGGATAAATGTTATATCTCTAGGTAAAAGAGATAATAATAAACTTCTCACTTTTCCAATCCCCGGAGCACTTCTGATACGCGTCTTGGTAGAATTTTCAGTACAGCAGCTTTTCTGTCATTCGTCTTGAACGAAAAACGAAATCCCGGTTGTTTTCGAGTTACAAGAACGTTAATTCTAACGTGGCACTATCTATTCAGCGTAACAGAAGACAGCCCGCTTAAGTCCTCGGGAAGATGAAGATCAGGAGCACGCTGATGATCCTTGTTCTCAGCGAGTGCTGTTAATCCTGTTTCGGGTGGGTTAAGCAGGCTTTATATGGCCAGAATGTTGGTGTAATCCTCTTATCGGAAACCTTCCGTTGCTTGCTGTTGTCGTTATTGTCATATCTTTTGTATCAGGGTTATTTATCTTCGCTTCGCAAACGTCTGCTTTTCGCTCACAGCATTTTGTAACTATGCTAGTAATTAATTGCTGCTCGTGTATATCGGCTCAAAACGCTTACGTTGATGGTTATGTTCTAGAGTTTTTTTTTCTGTTTTTTTAAATTGGATTTCAAGGGGAGTTAGTTTGTTTGGGTTTGTTTCCTTTTTCGAGGCTTTCGATAACCGATACCATACATCTCTTTCGTTTCGTTTTCTCGCCTGAAAGCGTGACCAATTGCTGTAATCGATTTTTTTTCTTCGTACGAAAAAAAATGCCCTCTGGAAAATATTCATCGTAATGGAGCTTTGGATTCGTCAAGGTCAGGGCGTATCAAATCGATAAATTTCATCTCTCGAGTTTCCCCAAACGTTTTTTTCTCAACTTATTTCACATTATTCTGGATTAAGTACAGTTTTCACCTCCAGGGATTCGTTTAATGCTATCGATCCCTCATGGGTCTCGTTTATGCATCCAATATAGGGTTTTTTTATGTCTCAGCTGTCTCCTTCCCCGCTCGGCGTGCCATAAACCTCTCATTTCTCCTCTTCCTGTTTATCTTCTCTTCGCTGTTTCTTCACTCCCCTTTCCTATATCGATGAGATTTCCATTCGTTTGTGTGCTCAGTGAAGAAGCTATCATAAGCCGAAAGGGTCCAAGAAGATATAGCTCCAAAGAGGGTGTTCCCATCAAAGTGAGAAGCCTTGTGTAACTCGATCCAACGAATGAAATAAAGCTATGAAACGAAGAGCTATAGGATGTTTAAAAAGATGACGAAATTAACTTAAGTCCACTTCGAAATTTTAAAACCACTGTTCTCGCAACTGGCTGAACCAATCGGTAGGAAATTTGTTTTCTGTATTCTGGACGATGGCACCGATGGCCCCCCGGTCGCCATTTTGGATGAAAACGTATCATTTTTGAGAAATCGTGCTTTAAAACGTTTCAACTATCTCTCTCGCACTCCTGTGTCACGTTCGTTATGCCCTTAACTTCACTGGTGTAACACATAACTTCGACAATTTCAACTCGATTTACTTCAAATTAAAAACCAACCCTCTTAACTGCATTTAGCGATGAAGTACGTAAGGAATTTCTGATTAATCGAAAACTTTTCATTTTATCATCAGTTTTGTACAAAGCTTATCACTGAAAATTCATTTATCCAGTTTCAAACACGTATAACTTTTGAATAAACAAATATTTTTTAAAACCCCTACGTACTTATGTAGGTATCTTAACATAGATTAACAAGAATTTTTTATTTTCGCTCCAAGTCAAAAATTGCCGATGCTAAAGGTCACGCTACAGGGCGTTTAAAAAAAGGATATCAAAAAAACAGAAGACTGTATTAGTAATCGGCTATTTTGTGATCTCAAAAAAAAAAACAATATAGTATTTTCTAAAAGTTCGATTTTCGTGCTAAATAGATATGTAATTACTTTTACGATCGAATGATTCTTTAATACAAAAAAAATTGTTAAAGTCGTACCTGATATTACATCAGACACTCTTGCTTTATATCTTTTTAATCGTAAACGCAAATTCTAATAATTAAGCATTATTAGTCATACGTCACTGAAATTTTCTAGATTCGTGATCCAACGCGATAACCGCTTGGGGGCTGTTTCCCTCGACTGGGAAACGTTATGAAACAGTCGGGGGTATCATGATTCGGAACGATCGTGAAACCTCTCGGCAAATCAAAAGTCCTTGGGAATGGATTTCACCTCTGACTTCATCCACCTAAATCTAGTTCGTTCACTGTGTTTCATAGGTTCCCTCGAGTAGCCGAGCTGAAACGATTGCACCGAAACTACCCTAACCGCGACCGACTAACCCCTGCCTCCTCGTCAAGCATGACGGTTTTACGAGGAAACGCGTACGGAGAGAAACGGTACCTACACCTACCAACCGACTACATTTGTTCTCCAACTCTTCGGGTGCCTTGGAAGCGACGTTTTCCAGTACAGGTGCACTTTGCACCCCATTCTTTTTCACTTTACTATTGCGTCTCGTTCCGTCCCAAAAAAAAAAAGAAAAAAAAAACGCTTGTAACGAAAAACGTAAAGAAAAAAGACAAAAATACTTGCGAAACGAAAACCAAACGAAACTCGAACAAAATTATTTTCAAAAAGGACCCTTGACACTGACTTTTACGTTTTAAAAAAGATAGGTTGAAAATACAAGCTTTCGTTTAATGTAGTAAAATGTAGAGATGCTTTTTTTTTATTTAATCACGTCTTTACATTAAATTGCATTAAATAATAGCGTTTAAGAAATTTTTTTTTTACGTACGAATTTTAAACAGCTGATTAATTTACGATGCGTTCATAAGTAATGAAGATTTATCGATTTGTTGTAAAAAGGCATCATTAGTTTTTCATTTTTTATTTAAAAATTCCCTTTAAAACGATCATATGTACTTGCAATGGAAAAATTTACAACCTACCGAACTTTATTGAATATATACATATATATATTTGTTTTTTTTTCAATAAAATTCTGCAGATCGTAGATTAAGTTTAAATTTTTAACAATTTTAATGTATATATTTATTCAGTTTTTGCTTGTTATAAAAAAAAATATATATATGTATAAATATAGAGCATATTTTATTTTTACTTGATTAAAAGCAGCACCAGACGAATTAAAAAAAAAGGTCAAGCTGATGTTTTAATTCGAACTCGTTTTGTACCGATTCTTATCAACATTCATATTGGATACGTATCTCGACCTGAAATTTTCGCGAGTCGCGGTTCGGCAGTGCACATGCAGTTTTGTAGGTTAGGGTTATGCGGTTTTATAGCTCGAACAAGATGGCGTCTGAAAGAGGTTTGCCACGGAGAGTGGGGGAGTTTGGGAAAGCGATGGCTTCAAGGATTCGATAGCTTTGACCCGTGTTCCGAGAGTTTCGAGTACGATCCTACTTGTACTCCGGTGTTTCTCATGTATTATTTATTTTTCATATACGTATGTATTTTCTTTCGGACTTTTGCAAACTAGTTTACTTTTATCTCGGACGTATGACTTTTTCCATTTCCCGAGGGATACTCCACCTCTTCCTGGTTTTGGCCTGATATACCGCTCTGCAATATTAGCGCGAAGTAATTTCGAATTTTTTTTTTTCGCTTTTTTTTCGTAAGAGAAAAGTCAGAATTTTTCGTATATTTTTTTTTTTCAACTTTTTTGTAAGTTTTATTCGACCAAGTAATTTCCATTTCATTGGGCCAAGTTTTTTTTCCCGTACTTCAGGCGAAATGATTGCTCTCTCATGGAAAACTAGCTTGATTCGATTTCTTCTTCAACGTCGAGTCGAGCTCGTCAAGAACGTTATTGATTTTCAACCTTGAAAAATCTCCGGCATGGAATTCCTTGAAGCAACGTTCGTAAAAAATCTCCAATGCACCAGTACAGACGAAGATATTTGGGTTTGTTTGGGTTACATAGTGATTTTTTTTTTGTTTAATATTTACAAATTATTAGGTGTAAAAAAATGTGGAAAAATTATTATAACAGCGAACTATTAGCTTTCAGTCACGCTTGAATTACAGTTTAAAATTAATCCTCAAGAACGTTACGAGATTTGATTAATCAAGATTCGTGACTTCATAAAAAAGACAAAATTATCAATGCTACAATACTGATAAAAATGTACGATTCAACTGTGAAAAACAATCTGCAGAATATTCTCAACTTTTCATGTAAAAAGGTTATCCGTAAAAAAAATATGAAACTACAATTTTTTAAAACATATTTTATTAAAATTAATATACTAAAAAATAAATTTCACAATAAATTTGCATTGATTCATTGTCATATTTTTTATTTAACACGTATTTAATGTACAATTTGTTTCAATAATTAACATTACTTTTTCATTATATTGGATTGAATTTTAGATTTTGTTTTTTTTTTTTTTTTTGTAAATATTGTTTTCGTTGTTTTTTGACGATTATTTTTTGACGAGAAGAGCGAAAAGGAAAATGGTGTCGTAAGTGAAGAGGCAATAGTTCGACTGCCATGGAATGACTTATACACGAGCATTACATCGTTCCCTACATATGTATGCACCGAGTTTGCTTATAGGCTTTGCACAGGGAGGAATACTCCCGGAGTTCAGAGCATCAAGGCAAGGAGAGACTTTGTTGAAACTCACTCACGTGTACACGCTCATTTTGCCAGCCGTGGAGTTTCCGGTTAATATGCCGTTGTCGTGTATACACATATATGGACATTGATGAGGCAGTTTATGCGCGTCACGTCTTCTCTTCTCGTCAGAATCCAAACTCACGACTTATCAATAACATCGATATATATATATATATATATATATGGGCCGGTTAAAAATATCCGAGAAAATAGTAAATATAATTCATAAAATAGTAAAAACAATTTATAAAATAGAAAAATAAATTACAAAATAGTAAAAATAATTTATAAAATAGAAAAATAATTTACAAAATACTAAAAATAATTTATAAAATAGAAAAATAATTTGCAAAATAGTAAAAATAATTTATAAAATAGAAAAATAATTTACAAAATAGTAAAAATCATTTATAAAATAGAAAAATAATTTGCAAAATAGTAAAAATAATTTATAAAATAGAAAAACAATTACAAAATAGTAAAAATAATTTATAAAATAGAAAAATAATTTACAAAATAGTAAAAATAATTTATAAAATAGAAAAATAATTTGCAAAATAGTAAAAATAATTTACAAAATAGTAAAAATAATTTATAAAATAGAAAAATAATTTACAAAATAGTAAAAATAATTTATAAAATAGAAAAATAATTTATAAAATAGTAAAAATAATGTATAAAATAGTAAAAACAGTAAAAATGAATGAAAATTATTTGTCGATACAACGAGTAACACGGAATACTTTTTGACGAAGTAAAAAGTGAATACTTATTGAGTCTGATTTCGGAACGGTGAGCCGCGTTAGATTCGAATCCCCGAATCCTGGTTTCATCCGTTCGGTAATTCAGACTGGATTGAAAGAGACAGGATTGCGAAAGTGAAAACGTCTTTTCCAGAGGCGTACGGTCTGGATGCTGTCGCATGCTCGAAGAGTCAACAAGCGGATCTCTTATATCGCGATTGCCAGATTTGCGAGCTCGGTGCACAAGCGCGCACCAGCCTCGTGGAAGGTATACGCGAACGAGTGTATACATGAGCGAGCACACCGGGTTATCAGCTAGCTGAAGTGGAGTAATTGTGAACTCGCTGACGAACGTTGGAACTTCCGGATTTATTTACAACGGATATGACCCTCTTCGTATCCGGAACTCTTAAGAGTCCAGTTCCATTTTCATTACTCCATTAACAACAAACAATGCGTTTTCATACTATTTTTTATACTCGCTTATGAATCCAACGACCCGTCACAGAGTTTTTTGAAAATTCACGGATTTCTACAGGTAAAATCAACGAGATTCGTTCCACCAAATTTGAGTCGATTGTAATAATCAACAAACCCAAACGAAATTTAATCGGCAAACGTCGGTTATTTATTTTTCATGAGTTTTAATTTTGACTAAAGTATATTTTTCTTTTTATAAAAAGTTATAAGAAATTTATATTTTAATTTTTATTTAAAAATACAAAAAATTATATTTTATTTTTTATATAAAAATGTGTAAACACGTTAAATTTTCATTTTTATATATGAATATAAAATAGTTTTTATTTTTTGTTTATTTATGTTTCTGTTTTTACATAAAAATAGTAAAAGTTTTATTAAGGCTAATCGGAAATAATAAAACAATGTTTGTTGATTAAATTTTTTTTGGGTTCACGGATTTCTACAGGCAAAATCAACGAGATTCGTTTCACCAATTTGTGTCGATTGTAATAATCGACATCAACAAACCCAAATGAAATTTAATCGGCAAACGTCGGTTATTTATTTTTCATGAGTTTTAATTTTTACGAAAGTATATTTTTGTTTTTATAAAAAGGTATAAGAAATTTATATTTTAATTTTTATATAAAAATACGAAAAGATCACATCAGTTTTTATTTTTACATAAAAAAAGTAAAAGTTTTATTAAGGCTCCAGGGAAATAATAAAACAATGTTTGCTGATTAAATTTTGTATGGTTTAAAAACGAAACGTTGTGAAAAATTATTTATCAAGGCTTATGGGAAATAATGAAATGACGTTTGCTGATTGAATTTTCTTCGTACAATGTACGATTAAATTCCCCTAAAATTAATTAACAAAAATACGATTCCGATAATGAGATAAATTATTACGAAAACTATATCGAGAATGATGCTGAAATTGCTTTACCGCGCGTTATTGAAATTATACACAAATAATTAATACACAAAAAAGCTATAAACGAGTTCGTTAATTCAATTTTCAATTTTCTGTAACGTTTCAACAGAGTATTCCCGGATGGATAAAAAAATCGGGAAAATTTTCAAATTTGAGGAATTATAGTTCTTCATATAATAATACCGAAATTATTTTACAATTTTTTACTGAATAATAAAAAAACAAAAATTAAATAAATATTCAAATATTTATAATTTACTGAATAATTAAATTTCAACGAATTTGAATCCGTTTTGAAAAATTGCCACGTCTGTTTTCAAAAAAAGGAAAAAAAGAGAAAAAAAGGGGAAAAAAAAGGAGATGAACTTTATTACGAGACTTTTCATTGATTTATTGCTTATCTATTATTTATGGCCGTTTCAAATAAAAATTCCTTTCCGGGTGACCTCGTAAATAACAGATCTCTTGAAATCACGAGCATACGAGACTCTAGTAAGAATAGGGTTTATAGGTTCACCACATCTCGTTTTCTATTCGTAAAACGTATATATATATATACAGGGTGGTCGGTTTCGTGCTTCCGTACGAATCCCGTTATCGAAGGTTTCGGTGTCACGTAGCGCAATAGTAAAATAGTTGTTACAGCCCGTTCCTTCGAGCGTGTTACTGGGGACATCTGCAAATACCCGAATAGCTCCTAATACCGGAAATAACTATGGAGCTCCAGTAAATCCACAATTTCACGACCATCGTCAAAATTACATATGGCGAATGTAAAAGATAATTCAAGATAAAATTATTGACACTGGTGAATATGGCATTTATTAATGCACTCAAGTTCACTCTTCAATCAAAAATTTTCAAGCTCCAGTCTGATCTAAGTTTACCCTTTTCACTGACTTTTATTTTGGTCGATTTTTCGTCAAATACAAAACGGAAAATCAAAGTTTCGCGTTGAATAAAATTGGAGCTCGAAAGTTTTGCAAATATTAATTCGTGTAAAAATATATTAATAAAAAATATATACATATATATATATATATATATATATATATATATATTTATCCATTCATTTTCAATTTTTTGTGCGTTGAAAATAATTAAACATTGAAAGGAATAATAATTTATATGCACAAAAATGTTTAAACAACGTTTTATTTAATATAGTGACGGAGCCAAATAAACCCAAACAAGTAGAAAATAATTTTTGTTACATCGATCCCTTAACGTATTAACTATAATTAATTTATTGAGAAACGATCTTAAATTTATTTACTAAACAATTTGAATTCTATTGTAAGCGTGCGATTAACAATTTTATTAATTACTGTTGTGTCCAATTACTTTTTCATAAATTAAATAAAAGCTTGCTCGTTTTTTTTATATTCTCGTATTTTTTTTATGATTTTCGTTTTATTTTTATTATTTATGTATAAATCTATAACAATATCAATGTCAATCATGATTCATTGAGCTTCACGTCGAAGACTTTTCGGACGTGATTAAGAAGAATTAATTTTGTTTTCAAATCAAGAACGAAAGTACATTGTCTGACCAATTAAAGACTTTTCTACTGAAAGCCAGTAGTAAAAGACTACGAGATCAGACAGTTCTGGATTTATTCACTAATGAGTTGCTTGAATAAGGAATATCAATGTGGAAATACTTCGATCGTTTTATATGCTTATGAAATTGTCCTTTTCAAAATGGAAAACGTTTTTTAAAATAATTCTTTGAAAATTTGTGGCCCCCAAAAATATATGAATTTGGGGGGAACGCGAGATTTGATTTTGAAGCATTCCAGGTGATTTGTATTTTGTAATGATTATTTATTTTGGATACGTAAAAAAGGATCAACAAAAAAAAACGAAAAATGAAGATAAACGATCACATCACGTTTCCCAATGGATCTTCTTTTGGGCTGGGTTAAATAAAAACTGAGAAAAAGAGAGAAAGAGAAGAAATCGATGGTGGAGGCGATTTTGACCATCAAGAAAACGGGATCCAATCATTCGTCAGTAGGCAATTCGGAGGGTAGTTTTTCCTCCATTGGACTATATAAAGCGTGGATATATGAATTAAGGATGAAGCGAGAAAGTGGCTGGGGAATAAAAAGAAAAAAAACGTTACATAACGCGATCACTCATCTCACCCCGATCGTGCTACTTTGCCTATATCGTGCAAATGCTAAACGATTGATCGTCGAAATTTGCGGCGAATAGGGCTATGGCCCAATTCCATCAAGACCAAACATAAATCTGTTTTCACTCCATGCTCTAATATTGCCCTCTTTCCAGTTCCTTCAAAAATGGATATCTCATCGATCGAATCGTTCTAATGTTTACGTATTATTTTTCAACGTTTGCATATTGATGAATCATAGCTGGAAATATAATTTTTCAGTTTTTTATCATCTTTTCTCTCCCTTCTCCAAATTGCTAACGACGACGATTTAATTCGAAGATTAATTCGATTTAATTCGAACATTAATTTGATTCAATAAAAAAATTAATTCGATAAAAATCTACTGGAAATCAAAGCAGTAACAATTATTTTTAGATTCAGTTGGTACACGAATTGTCAATTTTTGAAGAGCAGATATAAGTTCATTACTTGGTGTTTTTTTACGTAAAAATAAGTTCCTGGTAATTGGAAGATCACCATTGATGTTTTTCTCGATTTACTGTCGTTCTCGCCTGGGAAAAAGGTGACGAAATCCACAACGAAAGTTTTTCGAATTCAGTAATATCCAAAACGAACTTTTTCACGCCCACGTTTCTTTTCGCCAATTGGGAGGAGTTCTTTTTCGTTGAATTGGCTCAGGTCGAGGTCAAACGGCATTGGAGGTTCCAACTCGAGGTCGTTTTTTTTTTAACTTCACCCAAAAGGGAATGAAAGAAAAAAAAAACCGAATTTACGCGGTTCATCTTTACAGGTTTCACACGAATGTGAGTTTCGTGGCCTATGTATCTTCCAGGTCGAACGTGGACGATTGGGGTGGCAGTGTGAAGGATTATTCACGCGGTATCTCGTGCTCCAGCTCGCCAAGGATTTATCGTTGTCGAATGAGACGAGACCGAACGCCGGAAGAATAGTGATCGGGTTATTCGCGAATTTTCGAGCCCGGTCACATTTCCACGTGTTCTTGCGTCTCTTTCTCATTCTTTTTCTTTTTCTCGTCCACCACACTCCAATTCCCAGCCCCCGGATTTCAAATTTTGTTCGTCGCGTCCCAGTTGCATGGAAAATGTTCGTTCATAATTCCTTCAATACAATTCCGTGGAATTTCTTTTTACAATGAAAAATCAAACGTTTTTACGATAATAATGTTTGGGTTTGTTTTTTTTCTTTGTACGATGATAATGTTTGGGTTTGTTTGGGTTTGTTTTGTTTGTTTGTACGATGATAATGTTTGGGTTTGTTTGTACGATGATAAAGTTTGGGTTTGTTTTGTTTGTTTGTACGATGATAATGTTTGGGTTTGTTTGTACGATGATAAAGTTTGGGTTTGTTTGGGTTTGTTTGTACAATGATAAAGTTTAGGTTTGTTTGGGTTTGTTTGTACAATGATAAATTTTGGGTTTGTTTGGGATTGTTTTGTTTGTTTGTACGATGATAATGTTTGGGTTTGTTTGTACGATGATAAAGTTTGGGTTTGTTTGGGTTTGTTTTGTTTGTTTGTACGATGATAATGTTTGGGTCTGTTTGGTTTGCTTGTACGATAATAAGGTTTGGGTTTGTTTTGTTTGCTTGTACGATGATAATGTTTGGGTTTGTTTTGTTTGTTTGTACGATAATAATGTTTGGGTTTGTTTGGTTTGTTTGTACGATGATAATGTTTGTATTCCTTTGGTTCGTTTGTACCATGATAATGTATGAGTTTGTTTTGTTGTTTTGTTTGTTTGTACTATGATAATATTTGGGTTTGGTGAGTATATTTAGGTTTGTTTGGGTTTATCTCTCTCATTCTTCTTCTTTTTCTTCTCCACACCCCAATTCCCAACCCTCGGATTTCAAATTTTGTCCGTCGCGTCCCAGTTGCATAGAAAATGTTCGTTCATAATTCCTTCCATCCAATTCCCCAGATTTTTATTTGACAACGAAGAATCGAACGTTTTTACGATAATAATGCTTATTGTTGTTTTTTTTTGTATTTATTTGTTTGGGTTTGCTTCATTCTCATTCTTTTTCTTTTTCTTCTCCACAACCCAATTGCCAACCCCCGGATTTCAAATTTTGTTCGTCGCGTCCCAGTTGCATGGAAAATGTTCGTTCATAACCTGAACTTTCCATGTCATGACAAACGTTCTCGGGGAGGAATTAGGGAAGGGTGAAACTCCTGGGAGTGAGAGAGCGAGGGTGAAGGATGGTACATCCCTCAGCGACGCGTAATCCAATGCGGCTATGTGGAAAACCGTCTGGAAGCCTTTCCCGAGCAGACAATGAACCCCGCAAATCCCAGAGGACTCGGAACATTCCACCACTTGGGAGAATTTCTTTGGGAATATACGATGCTGAATGAGGAGGGAGAGATTCGGGTCTAGCCAAAGTACGCCCTCAAGGACACCTACAGCATCGACGTAACCGCCCTTTTTCTTTCGAAATTCGTTTTATCATCCATATTTTCATTTTACAATACAAAAATCCATCGTTTTTACGATAATAGTGTTTGGGTTTGTTTGGGTTTTGGGAAATTGTGATCTCGCTCACGTATACATAAATACTCCCATGTATACATAAATACTCCCATCTATACGTAGACACACCATGTACATAAAAACAGCCATATATATATACAGGGTGACCGGAAATTCGAACAAATTCTCTCAAAGGGGTTATAGTAGACGTCATTTGCAACAAAAATTTCCTGACTTTCTGCCTGAAATAAAAAATTATGATATAAATACGCTATTATAAACAACGATTCGATACTTTTCTGAGAGACCAAGAGTTAGCGATGTAAGCACAGTTCCATACATTTTTTTTACGAAACAAAGAGAGTTTCGGGAGAAAGATAAAAGAAATTCAGTTAAATTAAATACTTAAGGCTTTTTAATTTTCAGATTATGTAAAATTGGATGCAAAATTTGTTTTTAAAATAAATACGCTATTATAAACAACGATTCGATACTTTTCTGAGAGACCAAGAGTTAGCGATGTACGCACAGTTCCATACATTTTTTTTACGAAACAAAGAGAGATTCGGGAGAAAGATAAAAGAAATTCAGTTAAATTAAATACTTAAGGTTTTTTAATTTTCAAATTATCCAAAATTCGGATGCAAAATTTGTTTTTAAATAATCGCTAGCTCTTGGTCTCTCAGAAAAGTATCAAATCGTTATTTATAATACCGTATTTTTGTTTCATAATTTTTTATTTTAGGCCAGAAAGTCAGGGAATTCTTCATAAAACGTAAAAACATCAATATCTCAATAACCATCAATTTTCGACCCCCAGTCAATGGGACATTTTTTGTTGCAAATGACCTCTGCTATAACCCCTTTGAGGGAATTTGTTCGAATTTCCGGTCACCCTGTATATATATAGGTGCGCACTCAACATCGAGTATAGATAATCCGCGCGAATACAAGCACCTATAGTTATAGGGTAGGAGGCGGTGAGATGATAAATTTCTCATCACTCGAGGCCCCTGGGCGTGACGGAAATATAGAGAGCCTCGTAGGTGGCCTCGTACGTTTATTGAGTGTGGATGCCTTCGAGAGTCTCGAAGACTCGAGAGGGACCCTCAATTCCGTCGTAACACTACGCTCGATGGATCTACCCGTCTAAATTTTCAGTATCAATACAGGAGCCCGGTTATAGGTCGAGAGGCGATTGCAAATTTCTAAACTGAGACTCGCTTTTTTTTTTAATCCCATCGTATCTTTTGTTTAATTTTTTTTTGTTTTTTTATATTTTTTTGTTTTTTTTTTTTTTAATTTTTTTTTAGTTCGTTTTATCTTTTCTTAAATAACAGGAGTTCGAGAGACCGGGAGAAGAATTAACGCGTTTGTCAGTGATTTTTGTTTCGGTTTGTTTGGGTTTGTTTGGGTCAGCTTATCGAATAAATGAATTTATTTTTTATTGCATTATCGTTTCGAAAGCTTCGTACTTTTTGACAGGATTCCTTCGAATTAATTTACGGTTTCTCGAAGGGCACAGGAAAACTACGGTAAACCCAAACAAACCCAAACCAACGGTTATACGTTGTTGATTTTTTTTTGTCTTTTTTCTGTTTTTTTTAAATTTGATTATCTTTTAAACTTTATTTATCTTTTGTCTTTAAAATTGCTACAATTGCTGCGTTTGCGCGGTCACCCATCCGAGTATCGACTCACGCCAACCCTGGTCGCTTTGGAAAATCGCTGAAACCACAGATTGGTTTTCAGGTCGTTACTACTACTTTTCTCCATTTTTAGGTTGTAAAGTGAAGACCTATTTTTATTTTTTGCAAAAGAAAAATTTGAACTTTCTTTTTTTTTTGCAGGCACGAAGAGTTTTTATTAAATGAAGTAATTTCCATCTAGTTGGGCGACCGTTCTCCAGTGTTTGGGTCAACTTTGCGATTCCTCGCTCATGAAAGGCCTGGCTGATTCGATTTCTTCGTAAATGGCGACTCGAGCTCGCCCGGAACATTGTTGATATTGAGCCTTGAAAAATGGGACATCCAAATGGAATTTCTTGAAGCAACGTTGGAGAGTGCGTTCCAGCTAGGAAACTTCACTTCCAAAATTGTTTTCTGTGCTTCCTGGGCGTTTCATGACCCGCCCAAACAAACCCAAACAAACCCCATATACCCAAACAGAACATTACGACAATGTTTTGTTTTTTTTTCGTAACAAAAAACAATTTTTATTTGGCACCAGAGTGGGTAAACCCAAACAAATCTAACCCAAACAAACCTAAACAAAACATTATGAAAATATTTTGTTTTTTTCGTAACAAAAAACAATTTTTATTTGGCACCAAAATATACGAAAATATTTTGTTTTTTTCGTGACAAAAAACAATTTTTATTTGGCACCAAAATATACGAAAATATTTTGTTTTTTTTCGTGACAAAAAACAATTTTTATTTGGCACCAAAATATACGAAAATATTTTGTTTTTTTCGTGACAAAAAACAATTTTTATTTGGCACCAAAATTTACGAAAATATTTTGTTCTTTTCGTGACAAAAAACAATTTTTATTTGGTACCAAAGTGGGTAAACCCAAACAAACCTAACCCAAACATGGATGAACTTTCAGGCTTGAATTTGCCACTCGAATGAAAGTCCAAACTTCTTAATGACAACAAATTTCCTTGATTAAGTCAACAAGGCGAATTGGTAAAAAAAAAATTACCTTAAAAATGCAATACCAAAAACTGTAATGTTTTTTTTTCCTACTAACTCGGATATTTTTTCCACATCCCACATGGCTCTTCGACCAAGCAAAAGGGGCGAAGAAATCGTTGCTGCGGAGAGGATTTCGTGCTTCGGAAAAGTATCCGGCTTTTCGTGCTTTTTCTCGATATATATATAAATATTTTTTTTTTTTTCCCACGTAATTCCAGTACCAGGAGGAATATATATTTTTAAAAGCGTTTTGGAAAGAAAAAGAAAGCGATCGCGGATATCGTTGGGGTGGGGGGAGGACCGATAGAAAATCTGATAGAATATTTATATATATATATATATATATATATATAAGATTTTCAACAAAGCTTTTCTCTGTAGCGACGCGTTCCACCTTTTCATCCCCTTCGGGAGCGCCATCTGGCCGCGTCTTCTCGAGCTCTTGGACTTCTTCCGTTACCGGGTGATTTATTCGCGAACGAATTCTTTTGCCCTCCCCCGTGAACGAAACGAAAATAAAGGGCGTTGGGAAAAAATGAAAGAAAAAAAAATGAAAGAGTTTGCACGAAAGAGAGAATGAAAAAGAGAAAGAGATTGATCGATTGTTATATCTTATTATGCTCTATCAGTATTTCGACAAACATGATGAGGAACTAGGAAAAAAAAAATTATAACCAATAAACGAAAAATCTATAATAAATAAATACAGTGATAATAATAACAAAAACAAATAATACGGAGGTACTATTAAAAAAAAAAAAGAAGTCGGTTCAATTCAAATAATACCACAAATAAATGTGACAAAAAGTAACAATGAAATAAATAAAGAAAGAGAGAGAGAGAGAGAGAGAGAGAGGGAGAGGGAGAACGAAAAAAATAGAAATAAAGAAACAGGGGGAAAGAAAGAGAAAATAATTAAGAAATGATAATCATGTACCGCGACAATTAAATTAATATATAATTAATTAAAATAAATTTATCATTCATAACCTTATGATAAAAAAATATTAATCAAATGTCAGGAAATAAGATAATAGTAATAATAATAACAATCATATTTAAAAAAAATAATAATAATATTTTTAAAAAATAATAATAATATTTTTAAAAAATAATAATAATATTTAAAAAAAATAATACTAATATTTTTAAAAAATAATAATAATATTTTTTAAAATAATAATAATAAGATCGATAGTCTCGAAAGATGAAAGATGGTGGTACTTACCGGTCGGTGGAACGAAAGCGAATAGAACTTTCCAGAATATGGTGAGGCAGTGCATGAGATAGTCAGCCACCGAGGGGGATGATGATCTAGCCTCGCCCGGGCCACCCGAACCAGAATCTTCATCCCCGTCGTCAGCGTCCCCACCACTGACCATCAGCGCCTCCGTAAACTGTTCCTTCCACGAACTAGTGCCTAGGAAACGAAAGCAAAAACCGTTTAATCGTTATTTTCTTTTTTTATGGGTACGTGTAATTGCACACATCGATTAATTGGGCTGGTGTCAGTACATGCAACATACGCGTGATGGTTGGGCTCCGATTAACTCGAAATCGAGTCAATCCCCTTCCCGCCCCGTCAAACAAAAATCGTTTTCATTGATTTTAAGTTATCTCTTTTCAATCACTGATCTTTTTTTCAAATAAAAAAAATAGTGCTCTTTTATTAAAAATATTAATAAATAATAATTCATCAAATTTGGGATAATCGGAAATTCATATTTTTCATTTTGTTTTTTAAAAACATCGAACGAATTTCATTGAGTAACGTTATTGATATAAATAAATATTGTTTATATTTTTTTTAACTGATATTCCAAATTTGAACACTCGAAGATCACTCAAAAATTCAAATTATTCGAACATTCCAAATTTGAACCAAAGATCACACAAAATTTACGATTATTCAATATTCGATAATAGCAATTTCGGAGACACACGAGAAATTATTTTTATCCCTCCAGCAAATTTCGTTTTGCCAAAGGAGTGACAAAAAAAAAACCAACAAATCGGATGCACGGATAATCGAGGATAATTCGAACTACCCATGGATGCGAAGGATTGTTATTTTGTCTTTTCTCTTTTTTTTAGCTATTTGGTAGAAAGCGCGTTTCGAAAAAAAAAAAATTAATAAATAAAAAAATATTTATATATATCTACGAGGCGTCGAGCTTGTTCCATCGAAACGCCTTTTTTTTTAATGCAGACGCGTACATACACGTGTGTATTATCTATTAAATACATTTGAAGCGAAATTCATAAATATATGTATAGCGTGGTGTACAGGTGGATTCGGTGATGTGACGGTAAATATTTCGAAGATTTATTACATGTACGTATATAAATAGATATATATTTATATATATATATAAATATATATATAAAGTATATGGATATTTAATTATATTAATTTTATAATTATAATTCAATGAAATATATTATATTCCATATAAAAATAAAATATAATATAATTAAATGTATTAATATATATTCAATATATTAAAGATATATTAAAATATATCAATAAATAAATAAATAAATAAATAAATATATATATATATAT
>JAPYZI010003890.1:0-24212 GCA_030523105.1 Ophioninae sp. A BG-2022a | reverse complement strand
AATAAAAACAAAAAAAAAAAAAAAAAAAAAAAAAACAAAATTGTTTTTTTTTTTTTTTTTTTTTTTCAATAAAAATAAAAAAAAATAACGAAAACAAGCACGCAACAACAATAATGATAACGACGATGTCTATCGCGTAAATGTTTCCAGGCATAAATAAATGTTGTTTTCGCGTGAAAATTTACGAGATATTCTAAATCGAATTTGTGCCTCGTGAACGAGAACGCGCACGCGCGGTGCGAAAGTTCAAGCCTCGAGAGATTATATATGGGCACGAACACTTGCCTCGTTTCGTACGTGAATGCAAATTTGATGGGTGTTGCGTCTATGCGAGAAATTACAGCTAAAGGCATCGGAGTTTTGGCCGGTTGGCGAGGGCGAAGGGGAGGGAGGGGGGGGGGGGTAGTTACGAGGCAGCGAAGCGGAGGATATGCGAAATCGAATTTCTTCAATTACGCTGAATCGCCGTTTCGAATTTCTCCCTCAACCCCTCCCCCCCCCCCTCAACCCCTCGCTTATGTATTATCAAAGTTTTCGAGTAAATTAAGCAGCGAGGCTAAAATCGCTGGCAACCAATGGCGATGCTTTCCATTGGACGTCGCAAATAAACGAGGAGCTATAATGATATCGATTGATCAGAAAACGTTGATTAACAATGAGATACCAAGGTTCATGAATTTTGAAGTATTTTTCGGTAAGGTATTACGAAACGGAGAAAATTTTTGGATACAAAGGTTTTTTATGACATGGTAATAAGTTTAGAATTTGTAGCAATTATTTTTAGAATTTTTAACACATATTTTTAGAATTTTTAACAAATATTTTTAGAATTTTTTTAACAATTATTTTTACAATCTTTAGTAATTATTTTTGGAATTTGTAGCAATTATTTTTAGAATTTTTAACAAATATTTTTAGAATTTTTAACAAATATTTTTAGAATTTTTTTAACAATTATTTTTAGAATCTTTAGTAATTATTTGTAGAATTTTTAGCAATTATTTGTAGAATTTTTAGCAATTATTTTTATATTTATTAGTAATTATTTTTAGAATTATTTGGCAATTATTTTTAGATTTATTAGTAATTATTTTTAGAATTTTTAGCAATTATTTTTAGCATATATTCATTTAATAATTATTTTATTTCTTAACTATTGATTTTTATTCCTGTTTTTTTTTTCATTCACATAAAATTGTTGGTTCATACGACTTGTTGCTGGATGATGCATTGGAACATCGCCAAAATTCGTGATCAAAGATAAGTGAATTATTTTAAAAAATTTGTTAAAAAAGAAACATTAAAATACTGATCGAATAAAATTTTTCGATTTTCCAACCCGAAAAGAAACGATCGTATTGTCGGAGAGCAACGAGAATAAATTATCTTTCGTCGTCGTTCAGCTTGAACGAAAGACAACGAAAAAAAAAGAAAATAAAAAAAAAGAAAAACAACGAAACATTAAAAAAAAAATATATATTGTTGCAATGCACCGATGCAGCCGTCGACGTCACAAAGAAATACATCGTTCAATCGGCCGGCTCTTTCTTTTTCGTTTTATCTTCGAAGAAAACATTCATAAATCCTTGTGGAATTTTTTCAGATGATTCGTACGAATATGAACGAAGGAAAAATAAAAATAATACAAATAAAACCAATAAAATAATGAAATAATAAAAATAAACAGCCAAATATTAAGAAATATTACAAATTATTATAAAATATTAAAATAATAATAAAAAATAAAAATAAATAAAAATAATAATAAATAAAAATAACAATGAATAAAAATAATAATAAAAAATTTTTTTTAATTTTAAAATTAAGATAAAAAAGCATAAATCGAATATGAAAAGATCGTTAAATATAAATGTCCACGAGTTTAACCAAGTACACGAGGTAGCCCCGTTCCTAGAGTCCAGAGAAGACCCCGTTTGGGTCCGTTATCTGGATCGGATTGCAATGCAACACTCGTCGTGTGCTTTCCTCGCATGAACGTCCTCGTTTATTAGCTCTCTGTGCATTTGCTTTATCCCCCCCCCCCCCCCCCCCGCCTCCCTTTTCTTCCCACTCGTCGTTTTCATCCACTCCCCCACCCTCCCCGTCGCCCCATCACGTCTAGCGTCCTCCAGCAGCCTCTAATATTGCTCATGGAGTAATGACGTCCGACTTGGTCATCAAATTGTCTTCGATGCTCATTCGCCCGATTAGGCTTGCCTTGATTTGAAGATTCATTCTTCCCGAGCGATTGCCCATCATCGAACTTCATTTTGTTCGTATATGTATTCGTCTATTAGGTCTACCGGACAGTTCTGTCCGTTTCTATGACAATAATTTTCGACGCGTAGGCATATTTTTGGCTCATTATTTCTATCGCTTAATTTATACACGCTGACTTAGCGAATCAACTGAAACATAGTTGATTAAAAATGAAAAATGAATAATTGAATATTGAATTCTAAATATTAAAAATAAAAAATTCATTTTTTAATATTAATAATTTAAAATCAAAGTTCAAAAATTACAAAATAATAATACAAAAATCAAAGATAAAAAATTAAAAATTAAAAATATAAAAATCAAAGATCAAAAATTAACAAATAAAAATATAAAAATCAAAGATCAAAAATTAAAAAATTAAAAATTAAATATTAAAAATTAAAACGATACGTTGCATCGTGATAATCGTTTTGTACAGACTTTTCGAATGTTAATAAGGCTGATGGGACGATCTACGACATCATGACCTTGATACGACCTTGAAATTGATTTTCACAAAAATATTTTTCTGAGGAAATCATTTTTCAAGGTCGCGATGTATCACGGGTCGTTGGAATCGTCTAAATATGAGCTATATCATAAATAAAAATAAAAATTATTTTTAAAAAATACGTTGCCATTCAAAAAGTCGTTATCAGTGATAATTCGTGAAATTGGTTATTTGTGGACGTGAAGATTCATTTGCCCCTAGCGACCGTTCGCGTTATCGAACATCGATACGCGTATATATATAAATACATAAATAATCATGAATTACGTTTAGAGAATCGTCGTAAACGTCGCTTTCGTATATTTGCTCGTTACTTCGAGCTCAGCCGATGTCAAGGACTATCCGCGGTTGAAGTTTCCAAAACGCAAAGAAAAGAAGGAGGAAAAAGAAAAAAACGAATAAAAAAAGAAACTAAGAGAAAACATTGAATTGATCGATCGATCAGATTTGTTGCGCTCCAGTAAGTTAGACCGGCACGAATGTTCGCGACACTCCGTATACGTGGCTCGTGTGTTTCGTAACTCTTCTCAACTAACGAGTAAAGCTGCCGTTGAATTATTGCGAATGCAGAACCAATTTTCCTTCCTGCGAAAACTACTTTATTCCCATGAATTTTGCACACTCGTTTCCTTCTTTTTTTTTCACTTTGTTCTTTTTTTGCCTCTCTTTCATTTTACGGTCCATTAACCGAGACATTAAATCGCAATGGACCGGTATAACATTTGCGAATTAATTTACAGAGAAATTTATGCCTCTATGTATACCCGAGAAATCGATTTTTTGTAATTTCGCAGATTACTCAAAAAATAATACTTATTAATGTTATGATAACAATAATAATAATAATAATAATAAAGCCGAGAGCTGTGAAAGCAATGTGAACGTAATAATAATAATAATACGTTATGAAATTTTTTTAACGAAATTAATAATAATGACAATAATAAATTATGGAAAAAACTACGGAAATGATAATAAAAACAATAATAAATTATTTTTTGTAATTTCGCAGATTACTCAAAAAATAATAGTTATTAATGTTATAATAAGAATAATAATAATAATAATAAAGCCGAGAATTGTGAAAGCAATGTAAACGTAATATTAATAATACATTATGAAATTTAAAAAAAAATAAATTAACAATAATGATAATAAATTATGGAAAAAACTACGGAAATGATAATAAAAACAATAATAAATTATGAAAAAACAATTTACGAAAATAATAGGAATAATAATGGTAACAGTAACAAATAATAATAAAAAGCGTTTGATAATACTAATAATTATAGAAATTAAAAATAAAACGATCGCAATAATAATATATAACAACAAAAACAACAATAATAATAATAACAAGATAACGCTAATAATCACGACACCAATAGCATCAACGAAGAAAACAATATTAATGAAAAAAGAATATTAATATTAATAAAAGCGCAAATATATTTATGACGAATAAAACAAACAATAACAATAGCAATAATACCGTTATAAATATAGAAATGATAAAAATCTTAACTAAAACGACAACATCATGAACATCATCAATAACCATGATAACGACAATTCTAATTAAACAAGTATATCGTACGACCAACAATAACGAATCCTCCAACTGGACGTCTCAATAATTTTAAATAGCGCAACATCGGCTAACCGATCCAACGAGGTTACACCATTCATGCCCCGGTCCCTTCGTTTATTAATTTCCCAAGAAATTAATTAACGAATTATTGAAGGAATTACAAAGGATTTATGTTGAAGGAATTACGAGAGGAAGAGGGGGAGGGGGGAAGGAGCACGAAACGAAAAAAAGAACTGAGAGAGTAATAGGAGTTTTGCGTGTGTCAATTTACGCGCTCGTATAATTAAATACATAAAGTTGAGCACCCTTTAAATCCCCACTCCGAGCGGTCTGGAGTGGGGGCCGCCTTTAGGCCGCCCAGTAAGTTTCTGCCAAAGCTAATACACACGAGCCATCTGTAATTTTCTAACGAGAGTACACACGGAGGGCTTCGGTACGACGTGCCAGTGTTCCAGCATTACCGAGAGTATACACGCGTGTACGTGTAAGTCTATGCGGATCCAGGATGATAATATATTAAGTTGTGGAGTCTGAGCTCTCTCGGCGAGCTAACGTGTGTATATCATTAGTCGGATGTTGGCTTTCGAATTGCAATTTCTAGATAAGGGCTCTCCTCTTACTACCCAACTTTTTTTTATCTCTCTATCTATCTTTCTCTCTTTCTCTTGATCTCTCGCTCCCTAAGTGTAATTTACACACGTAAATTCTCACTTTGGTTTGCACGTCATACGTATCCTGCCAATTTTTCGTTTCTTCTCGCTCGTTCTTCCTCTATCCCTTTTTTTATATTTGTTTTATCCACCGAGGAATTTATTTTTAACAAGAATTCAGTAATTTATTAATTTAATAAATAATTGATTCGATTATTTTAGCTATATATTCGTTCTATTATTATTATTTATTTTTATTGCTAATTTTTATTTTTTTTTGTGTACATTCTTTTGATTTTTATAATTAATGCGAATTTGTTATAATTTCTTTTTTATAGGATTGTTTTAGCTAAATATTTATTTTATTATTATTATTATTTCTTGTAATTATTCATTTTTATATGTGTATTTTTTTTATACATTTTTTGGTTTATGTAGTTTATTATAATTTATTATAATTTCTTTTTTAAATACCGTATTTGTATTCCTTTTGTATGTATACTTTAGTATGTTCTAATTATTATTTTATTCAGGACTGAAATATTCGTTATTATCGTTTTTCTTTTTTGATAAATTTGTCAAAATATGGGTTAAATATGGGTTCAATTAATTTTTTAGGATTCACGGATTTATCCAAGAAAAAAGTAAATCCAAGATAAAAAAAAAATACGAACAATATAAATAATGATAAATAAATAAAATACAAATAAAATAAAGGTTCGAAAAATGTTTTATCCCCAGTTTTCCCCAGGCTAAAAAAAACCCATTTCCGTTGCATCAAATCGATGAAAACTTGAAGATTATGACGAAACGATGAGTTTCTTCGCTCGTGCAAGGTCTCATAGATGATGCTCCTCTTTTCACGTGGCGATTTTTCTTTTGTCGTTATTTTTTTTTTTCTTTCTTTTTTTTTCGCGAAACGCGACTAACGATACAAACTGGAAATTTGCATAGCACTCATTTCCAAGTCCATTACGATTTCCGGGAAACGAAAACGGGTAATGTGTGTGTATTTGTGTTTGTACACTAGGAGGTTGTAAGTAATCGTGGTTTACATACACTCTCTTTAATGGACTTCTCGCGTGTGCTGTTTCGTGCCCATCGCGAAGGGACTCGCGAGTACTCGGCAAACCCGCGAATACACAAATTCGGTATAGCTTACTTGTTAAATTAATGTATTTCAAGCTTTTCTCAAACAGCCAACTACGCTACGATTCAATTTCGTTGAATCTGAATTTTCGAAAATCCTCGTACGAGGATTTTAATAAAATTCAATGAATTTTCGAAAATCCTCATACCCGAACGTTTAAATATCAACACTCCCGAAATGACTTTAAAGACGCTTTAAATATACATTCGAATATCGAATTTTTTATTTTCCACTTTTTTTTTCGGCGTTTAAGTTTCCAGCGATAAAAATGTTCAATTCTTCAGTAAAAAGGGGTTTTTAACATTTCGATTATATCTACGTCATACACATTCTGCCATTTTATCGTTTTCTCTCACTTTCTCTTTTTTTTAATTATTTTTTTTCGCTTTCAGAATTATCTTAAACACGAATTTAGTAATTTCGTAATTTAGTCATTAATTTAATTATATATTTTGTTTATTTAGTATTACCTACTGTATTATTTTAGCAATATATTCAATTCATTATTATTATTATTATTATCATTATTATTAGATGACTAATCTAGAATTATAAATAAGATAAAAACCTTAATTAATCTTCAATTGAAATAAGAAAAAAAAAATACAAAAAATGACTAATAAAATAAATAAATAAATAAATTACAATTGTGAAAATTGGAAAATACTATTACAATCGAAAAGTACATTTGAAAATGTTTGTTTGCGTGGGGTTTTTAAAAATCTATTATCCCCGAAACCGAAGTGCCCAAAAATATAGGAGTTAACCATTCGTACCTACGGTTGATATTCTATTCTCGTATGAGCCACACGTACACGAGAATAACCGGTTGATTCAAATAAATAGCCCATTGGAAGCCATTTGGAAGAGACAAGCTTGGCTGGTCGTTGTTCCGGCCACCCGCGTACTCCAGTGATAACCCAGGTATCCAGTCGTTTAAGTTTTGAGTTCTTCATAGGGGGTGATCGTCAACCGGAACAAATGGTACTTTGCGGAAGCGATGTCTGGGAAATATGACGGTTGGGCTAGGATTTTCCGGTCCGCTTCTTCTAAGTATTTCTTAACCGGTTGAGCAACATGTATCCAGTAGTTTTCTTGGTGCAAAACCAACTTGTCATCCCGATTACTACCATTCTCGTATCTTCTCGCGAAAACTTCGAATCCATCAGTCCCAGTCAACAACAATTGTTCAGTTATTCTCAGCGACGTTTTCAACTCTTTGTGGACGGCAGATTTAAATAAATTAAATATCATTCAATTGAAATTTAAATTAATTTAATTTAATTGAAATTAATTTAATTTAATTTAAATTAATTTAATGTAATTTAAATTTATTTAAATTAATGAAATGATTTTTATCGTCTTCTACGATGATTTAGAAGTATCCTCGCCGCGGGGACATCGACCATAAAGGGTTATTAAGGTCATGCAGAAGTTCGACGTAACCTCACCAAATTACGAAATTCATTTACCCATCGTGCGGTGAAGTTTTCGATGAAAAATCGAACGTCAGTTCCTGCAGAGTTTATAGACACAGGGATTGATGCTTTTATTTTACGATAAAGATTATTCATATTTGAGAGATTTTTTTTTTTCAGGTCATAATTATTGTCTTTATTTAACAATTTTTTTTTCTCAATAGAATTTTCGTTGAGCTATCTAGATGTTAGGGGAAACGTTTTCCCCAAATTCTAGAATTCTGGGCATTTCTTCTAGAAGTTCCGGAAATTCTAGAACTTCTAAAACTCCCGGAATTCTATATTCTAAAACTTCTAGAATTAAAAAAATATATATATATATCCCAGAAATTCTAAAACTTCTAGAATTTTCAAAACTTCTAGAATTTTCAAAACTTCTAGAATTAAAGTTTTAAAACTTCTAGAATTTTTAAAACTTTTAGAATTTCTAAAACTTTTAGAATGTTTAAAACCTTTAGAATTTTTAGAACTTCTAGAATCTTCTAAAATTTCAGAAACTTCCAGAATCGATTAATCCAACAAAAAAAAAAAAAATCATTTTACCGATGAAAATGTACAATGATGTTGTCCCTCGATCAGTAAAATCCACGTAAAAGGGCCACACACCTCAAAATAGTCGGAAAAAAAAACCGAACGTGGTAACCCAATTGAAACACGCCAACGCCCAGTTCAATGACCTACCACTACTAACGGAGGAAAGAAAAATCATTTTTTTTTCTTCGCAGATGTAAAAATTGATTCCCCAATAGGACTAAGTTTTAGATTGTTCGTTGAAACAACAGGATGGATAGTTGATTGGTGATGAGGTGAAATTGACGATCAAAGCTGGTAGGGATCGAATACTGGTTGGAAAAGGCACAAACAAGGGTATATGAGGAATCGTTTGAAACGGAGGGGGGAAGGGGGGGGGGGGTTGGAAGAATCTAGACACGACTGAAATGGGGTTAATACCCTGTTTATCAACTCCTACGCCTCCTTATCGGGGCAATAACTTGTATGGCGTGGGTTCTCACTCGTTAAATGGCTCGATCGAAGTTTAGATATCGCCCTGGTTGTTCGTGAGGAAACGGGAGAACCACGGAAAAGAAATAAATCGAAGAAAGAGCGAGGAGAGGGGGTAGAGGATTTTATGGGAAGATTTCATTTGCTGTTGAACGAGATTGAGCCAAAAAGTAACATCGGACCAACTTTTTTTTTTTTTTCGAACTGCATCTTTTTATCTCTCTCCCTCTGCCCGAAATAGCGTTTCTCCCGTACGGGATTTCGTTAATCTCGTATGCGAGGGGGATTTTCTTAATTCTCGATAGAAAAAGCGATGCGGGCCCGTTTTCGAAATTAAACGATCGGGCGCTTTCCGAGCTCGTAAAACGGGCCCCTGAATTGCCTCGTTTAATTATTAAGACAAATTTACGGTCTCCCTTGTCATTTAAATGCCATTAACCGTTTTATTCGTTATACGCTAATTGATAATTGTTTATGCACTTGAGCGTACGTAATTCGATGCCTCGGTTATGAGAACGAGAATTATCATTGTACATGTTTTTTAACATATTTTTAATAACAATAAATAAAATAAATATAAAATATGAATTTAAATATAAAGTATAAAATTAAATATGAAATATAAAATTAAATATGAAATATAAAATTAAATATGAAATATAAAATTAAATATAAAATATAAAATTAAATATAAAATATAAAATTTCAATATGAAACATCAAATTTAATATAAAAATAAAAAAACAAACATTTTTTTACCATTTGTGGCAGAAAGTCTACAATAAAAAATATGAAAAAAAAAAAAAACATTACAGCTATATTATCAGACAAAATTGGCGGAAGAAATCTTCGAACGATTGATAACAATGAATTTTCGTTGTTTTCCAACAAACCCAAACAAACCCAAACAAATTCACCAATTTTTATTACAACCATCAAGAATCCAAAGCATACGAAAACAAAATACTAGAATTACTCTCTTCGACCCAAAACCGCTACATCCCACGTTTATTCACGAAACAATAATTATTCTCGCTCCTCATTATTACCGTGATAAAACTGGCAACGGTAGAAACGAGAGAAAAGCAAACAATAAAAAAAAGAAAAAAAACAAAACGAAAAATAATTAAAAAAAAAACCAAACAGAAATGGCTGAAGTGAAAGTTTCTATGGGTCGTTATAAAATTGGTCAAACTTGTATACACAAGAGTCCATTATGCTCCTTCGTATAATACTCGCTCGATGTAAGAGTCATTCGTGTCACAGTCATTCGTTCGACGTAGCCGTTGCGAAATGGGTTATAAAGATAGTGGTAAAAAGAAAATAAAAAAAAATAAATAAAAAAAAATAATATATTTAAAAAAAAACACATCGTATACTCGTTTCGAGAAATAATGACAGGGGAAAAGTTCACGCTCATTGAAATACGGATTTTATGATAAATTACTTTCCGAACGATTCCCTGAACTCCCCCCCCCCCCTTCGCCGCTCCCCTCTCGCCCTTCTTTCGCTCTCGTTTCTCGCTGGTGGTTTTAATTCGATTACTTCTGATCAATCGATTATACACGTGCCTTGCGCAGCTTTGTACACGCCTCATCGAGCACAAATTTTCAACGTGAAAGTTTCTCTCTCTCTCTCTCTCTCTCTCGAAAGAGAGAGAGAGAAAGAGAGAGAGAGAGAGGAAGACAAAGGCGAAAGCGAGTGAGGGAAAGCGAGAGGAAAGGGGGAGGGGAGGGAGGTGTAAAGAAAGGAGCAAAAGAGAAGCAAAACTCTCGCATTCATTGACTCCGTATCAACGTTAATCCTCCGGTTCTTTTCTGATCGTTCCGGTGCACTTGGTAATCCGTCGAATTAAACGTATAAGAAAAAAAGTTCGAATCTTCCACTCGGAGTTTTATTTTATTTTTTTTTTCGCGGAGGTATTTCGAGACTCGAGTTTCAATTGCACCATTGTTGAGTCGTCGAACGAACGAAAAATATGGGTTTTCTATTTTTTGGAGGGACGGGGGTTTCAACGAAACGTTTTTTTGATGATAAACATTTCTTTTTTTCGTATTTTTTTATATTTCCTTTGGATTGAATTTTTAAGATTTGAATTTTTATGTTGCTAATTACACGATGCGTGTATCGCAATTACAATTGTAATTGTACAACATTTCTGGTATATTTGATTTTTTATTTACAGTTATTATTAAAATTATAACAATTTTTTCATGTGTGATTTGTTATTCATAATGATTATTAAAATTTCAATTATCTTGGCATATATTATATATTATTCGTAATAATTATTAAAATTACAACAATTCTGCTATAAATGATTTATCATTTTCGAAAAAAATGTAATTTACAAAAAAATGTACTATAGAAAGGTGCATCAAAGATCCTCCAAAAATTTCTATTGCCGAAAATCATCGAAAATAAATGTTCGCTTGGTAAATTTTTTGTTGTTAATTACTTCAGTTTATAAAAAAATCCAGAAACGTTTTCATTTCTATTCTCATTAGAGATTCAGTGCAACGATTTGTAAAAAGTGTATGTTTTTTAAATAGCAATGAAAATAAATGAATAAACGAAAAAAAAACAAATAATTTAATGGTTGCTTTCCAACGATGCAAATGTCATCGTTGATGAAGCAAAACGAGAAGATCGAGACGCCAGTTGGGGAGAGAGTCATAAATCGATTAGTGATTATAATAAATTACGATGGAACACGCTGGAGAGAGCTGTGGCTGACGGTGCAAGAGGAGACAGGAAAAGGGACCTCGCACGTTTCACACGTGGAACGATTAAAGAGAAGAGGGGGGGGGGGGGAAGAGAGAGAAAATTAACTACCAGAAGCTAACTACGATTTCGCTAGCAGACATGATTGCTCTGACAGCACAGCCTCTCATAAGCCCAAGCAAATAAAAATAAAATTAAAAAAAAAAACAGAAATACAGTAATGAAGAAACGAAAAAAAAACCAAGCGTATAATGGATCGTTTGATGGAGCTGAAGTCCGCATTGTTCAAACGCAAGAAAAATTCTTTACAGATTTATTAAAATTGATTATTTATTATTAAAAACTATTATTTTCTTATTTATTGATTAGAAATGTTTTTTAAATTATTTTTCGAAATTCTTCACGTTGTTTTTACGAATCTTGAAATTAATTTTTAAAATTGAATTATTTTTTAAATTTATTTATGTTTTTATAAATGCATTTTTTTTTATAGAAACGTTTCGTTTATTGTTTTTCTAAATTACTCGCGTTTTTTTTTTTGTTAAGTGTCTTTACATTATCGTCGTTTTTCTTAATTTTTTCCCAGCAAAGAAAAAAAGACAGAAATACAGTTATGAAGAAAGGGGAAAAAAAATTAGGCAAATAATAGATCGTGCTGGATTCTGCATTGTTCAAATGGAATAAAAACTCTTCGATTATTTGTTACAATTAATTATTTATTATTAAAAACTATTATTTCGATGATTAATTTATTGAAAACATTTTAAAAATTCGTTTTTCGACATTCCACACGTTTATTGTTACGAATCTTTAAATCATCGTTGTTTCTCTTAAATTTTCTGAGTGTTTTTTTTTTTTTTTTTTTTTTTTTTTTTTTTTTTTTTTTTTTTATTTTTTTTTTTTTTTTTTTTTTTTTTTTTTTTTTTTTGTAACGTCTGAATAAATACAATAAACGTTCGTCCACCTGATAACGATTATTATTATCGTAATGACGGAATTGAGAGTCCACTGGCCCATCGCAAGCTTTCTTTCTCCTCTCGTTTCTTATCGGTTTCCTCACAGTTGCTTTAATCCCACTTTTAGTTCCCTATAAATAGAATTATCTCCTGAATATAACGTTCGGGCAAAGCTCTGCTCGGAGGGATATAATAAACCCGGGATTTCTGGTGGAGGGTAAAAAGGAACGATTTATTTCCCTTTTTATAATTTTATTTTATTTTTTTTCCTTTTTTTTTTCGTTTTCCCATTATTTTTTGTTTCGTTCGTACAGGAGAGCGAGTAAAAATTTTCTTTCGAAATAATGACGAAATACGTACTGGAATTTTTTCTTCTTTCTTATTACGACTTAACTTTCGGTATTAACTTTCACTCATTTGTAACCCAATTTGTTAATTTCCCCTAGACAACGTGCTCGACTCACGCTCTTCGTTCGTGTTACGAGGAAATTATTAATCACGAGGTAGATTAGATATCCACTATGCTCAACTGGAATGTACGTAAAACGAGTATTAAAAATTAACACGAATTTTATACAGGTGGAATTTCTAACATTTAACAACCTTGTAATCCAGCGAACGCACTCTCTTCGTCGGTCGTCTTATCACTTTTTTTTTACGCTATTTAAATATTTGATAGTGTTTGCCTGTTGGAATAAATTTTATTTATTAAAATACTGATCAACTTCCCTTATTCTGTGAAATAAAAAATTTATTCAATTTTGAGATTGGTATTTTGTTTATTACATTATTTATTAAGTTTCGTAATTTCTTGGAATTAAAAAATTCATTTATTCCTGGACTCAGAATTTATTTCATTTATTAAATTATTTATAAAATCCGCTAACCCTTTGGAATTAGAAAAATTTATTTTTGTGGACTCAAAATTGATTTTATTTATTAAATTATTTATCAACTTCCCCAATTCTTTGGAACAAAAATTCATTCACTTTTGTGCACTCAGAATTTATTTTCTATATTAAATTATTCATCAAATTCGCTCACTCTGTATTGTAAAAAAAAATCACTTTTAAGCCTAGAATTTTAACTTTAAACGTTGATCCTGTAGAAAGTATTCTGCAGTATAGTTTGTTTTTAAATCGTAATATTGCTTGATGAAATGTTTTCGTTCCAGCTTAAAAAAAAACATTGATACAAAAAATTGAAAAGTTTCTCGTAAGATAAAAGCTAAATAAATAAAATAATTGTCGAAACGTCAAATACAGATGTTTTAAACAAAAGATTTTTATTCCTCTATATAAAATTATAGTTTATATATAAATAAATGTATAAATAATATATTTATCATTTATTTATATTGCTCTCTCTCTCCCCCTCTCTCTTTATTTAATTTAACGAACATTTCATTTGTTTATATTTCACAAAAAAAAAGTCACAGGCTTAAAAGAAAATGGTATCCCAAATTCCCTTGATTTCCTTTATTATTCCAATGATATGTATAAACTATAGGGAATTTCATGATTCCCTCTTTTGCCATAGAGCTTCGTAGCAATTACCACGGTTTTCTCTCGTCACAATCCAACCATACACAGTCGTACTTTCACGAGCTTTGGACTAACCAGTTTCGGAAATTCAATCAGCGGTTTAACGGCAAAATGATTTTGCATCTGAGAGAGCTAATAGCTCTCACGACTTGGGCCACCATATAAATGGACAAAGGCTGGAGTAGCGAAAATTATGATGATTAAATGCTCGGATATAATCGTGATTGCTCCATAATTTTCAGACGCGTAATATACTCTAGAATACAATTCGCAACACGCATATTAAGCGACATGAAACGGTGGTCCGCCGCCAGTGAGAAAATTCATTTTATTTCTATTATTATTATTATTATTATTATTATTATTATTCGCAATCCTAGTCTTAACGGCGGCTACATAACTACTTCTACATACGCGGAATACGGAAGTGCGAACCTGAAGAATCTTCTCTTCCACCATAACTCTAGGGACTCTGTACAGTCCGGTCAAAAAAAAAAAGCTCGAACGTACTTTTGTAAAATAAAAGAATTTAATTAGAAATTTAATTGAGAATATCAGAATATCTTCGAAATTTAAACGATTTTTTCTCAAATATGTTTTGTTTATTATATTTTATAATGATAATGATATTAACTTGATTCGGAAATTTGATAAATAATCAAAAAGAGTTCGATGGATATTTAGTTAATATTATGAGTTTGGGAAAACTGTTTATTTTATTTATTTTTTTTTTTTAAGGTCTTTAGAAGATTGTTTATAAGTGCTTTGGTTATCAATGTATTTATTTTATATTTCATGGAGAAGTTTTTTTTTATAAGTAAGCAAATAAGTTAAGAAATGGTTTTTCAATCACCTTAATTTTAATTTTGAAATAAATTACTTTTGGAGTTAAATTAAGTTTGAAATAAATCGATCAACTCGAGCTTTCGACTTATCGAGAACGAAAATTGTCGAAAATCATGAAATTTTTGTTGAAACGAAGCGAATGATGAATTACATAGTTGAAGAGTGAGAAAAATAGTTGTATTTTAATTTTTCTAATTTCTGGTGGCAAATTCTAGCTAGCAAAATCCATATTTTTTGAATATTTTTTCAAAAAAATTTTTTATTCAGTATCGAAAGTAAATTTGCAAATAATAGTTTTAAATAATAATAAAAATTGATTAAAAAAAATAATTTCTTACGATTCAATTGTCCAACCCCATTTTTCAACCCCATAAGAGTAATTTGTATTTTTCGTTTTTTTCGTCACGTGGAATATTTTTTTCAACGATTTTCATCGATGTTTCATTCGGAGTGATTACTGCTCGTGACTGTACAAGTGCGTGTAGATGGCAACATCATGGTCGATTCTACGAGTTCTACTCTCGTAACGAGCTTGAGAAAAATAATTCCCATTTTTTTTTTTTTTTTTTTTTTATTCCCTTGGAGTTTTAAAGGGCAATAAGTCGAAAGTTTTACGAGGCGCGTCGCGAAATTGCTCTCGCGCCGTCAGCAGGTGGACGTTTCTCTCCCTAGCAGCCCCCTCATATTCTTCGACAAATTCGTAACTGACCGCTCGTTTCGTGAGAATTCACAACCCGAGTGAAAACACAATTACAACCGTTGAAGCCGGAATGAATATCCGGTGGGACAATTATGCCATTTCGAAAGAAAAATTATCCCCCCCCCCCCCCCTCCCTTCAGCCAGTTTGGAAATAATTAAGGTGGACAAACTGTTCCTTTCTCACCTAATATTTGTTAGGTTCCTGTAGAGATTTAATGGTAACTCAGTAGACAGGAAATCCACATTGGAATTCAATTGGATTTGATGGTATTTCTTCATTAAAGCTTTTTGAAAATTCTTACCAAGTTCGAATGGTAAATACGTCAAAAGTCAGAAGATAAAACTTGACAAATCGTTTGTATTAGGATATTACGTAAAAGTTCAGGTATATTTACGAAATTTGGATTTGTAGCAATGGTATTCAAAAATATTTCCAAAATATACATTTTTTTAGTGAATTCCACGTTTTTGAAAAATAATTAAAATTAATTTTAGAGTTGTTGAATTTTTTTATACTTTTTACGATTGTTTAGATCTCCAGTCATTTTCAGGCTTTAGTGTTTAAGAAAATTTAATACAATTTATAAATTATAAAGAAATCTAGAAATGTCTGAAAAACAATGTTTCTAAGATTCAAAAAAATTCTGATAAATTGAAAAAGTCTAGAAATTCGAAATATAGAAAATCTGTAAAAGTTTAAATATTCGAATATGAGTATGATTTGTCATTTTTTGACGTTTCAGTACGATTTGCCATTCGATTCAAATAACGAAACAAAAAAATGATTTTTTAAAAAGAAGAGAATGTTGTTTTTTTTTTCTTTTTCGTAGATCGTGCATGTAATCAATAAGTTGGTAACTAATTTTATTATTTTCTCGATTAATTAACGAAGGAATGACTATCTTTCAATAATGTTTTTGTCGAAGGAAAAAAAAATCATTCGAGTGAATTCAATTGCCTAATTCGATCCAATTGACTAACTAGATTTTTTAATTAAAGGATGAAATCATTGGCTCTTAATTTCATCGTTCTTTTACAACCGATTTAAAAAAAAAAAAAAAAAAGAAAATACAGAAGTGGATTGAAATTGTCGAAAATTCAATGAACATTGGGAACAATCCTGCTTTGTTTCCGGAGCCATTTCCAAATGTGATTGGTTATACGTGATTTTGTGACAAGCACAATTATAGAGTCGACGAAAACTTGTTAATACAGATCGAGTGCAATTGGGTCAGTCGTAAACAGGTTTACGCACAGCCGGGCGTGGATCCACACGCGGACACGTGATATCGAATGTAGCTAGGAATTAGAACGAGACTAATTGCTCCCTCGAAAGTAAATTGAAAATGAGGAAGATTGTCTCGCTCAATAATGCAAATTTTCTGAGTGATATCAATCGAGCACCCTCGAATTTCGTTATTGCGATCGATCATGCAGCCTTTGTAATTTAAATTATTCGTGACGTTCGAACGCTATGAAAATTACCTTTTTTTTTTAAATAACCACTCAAACCCTAATTACCCAAATTTAATTTTCGAAAATTACCGAAATTGGACTTATATTTCTTATCACGAAATCGGAAATCTTAAAACGTAAAAGGATTTCCAATAATTGTAATTATGAAAATTTAAAATTAAAAAAAAAACATGCTCGCAGTTATCCGAAGGGGCAAACTTTCGACGATTTTTTTTTGCACGAGTGAAAAGAGTTTGACTTTTTATAATAACATACTAATTTTTTTAGAATAAAATTAGAAATTTAGAAAAATGTACAAATATAAATATAAATTAAGAAAAATTACTTTCTAATTTAAAAAAAAATTCAAAACTGATATTTCGATAAAGCAAAATTCTTTTTCAAACAAAATAAAAAGCTATTTCTTCAAAATTCAAAACTTTATTATTTCTTCCCGTTTCAAAATAAAAATAAAAAACTGGTCAAAACTTTGGTCACGTTCTTCCTGAAGTTACGTAAAACCCACATCAACAACAACAACGACTTCCGAATAATAACGAAAACAAAAGCTCAAAATAAGAATACAAATCAAAACGAAAAACCAGAAAAAAATATTCAAAACCCAAAGCGCGAAAAAAATCAAAACCAAAAAACACGAAAATAAAAAAAAAACCAAAACCAAGAAGAGCATAAATAACGTGCTCCAATTTCGCAGACGGGAAAACTCCCTTTTCCTTCATTCCAAAACCACGAAAGTTACATTTTTCTTTTTCAGCCCTAAATTTGAGTGCCAAAAAAATGTCAAAACCTGACGATTCAATCCTTTCCCCCACCGAGCCAATGTTCGTTCGTTTCTTTTTCTTTTTCATCTCAGCTTTTGGTGTCGATCCAAAGTGCCATGACTCGTGTCAGGTCGAGTGAAAAAAAAGAAGAAAAAGGAAGAAGAGGGGGGGGGGGGGGGGGGGGGGGGGGAAACGCCACGTCACCGGTGTAGAACAGGGCAAAGATATTTTCCTTCGGTATGCGCCCACTCACTGCGTTGCAACGGGGCTGTTGTTAGCTCGCCTGTAACGACGAGTTTTGTACAATCAAAAACCAGTTTCTCGCGATTGTAAGTGGGACACTCTCAAGCAAGAAGGAGAAAAAGAAGGAGGAGGAAGGGAGGGATGGAGGGCGGGGGAGGGGGGAGGGGAAGAAGAGATTTGAGAAGAGTCTGGTGTAGGGAGTTTCAGTGGGAGAGGATAGATCTTCACCAAGTACGAGAGGGAGCTAACGATGCGTCCCTCGAACAGGTGTGCGAATCCCTAACTCTTTAATCCACGGCAACAAAAACTGACAGGGTGGAGGGGGCAGAAACGTGAATTTAAAAAATGAAACCAAAAAGAAAAACGGTGACTTCGAGATGAAGAATCGAAGCAAACGATCATGATGATAAATTGATAAAAAAAAAAAAGAAAAACAAAAAAAAAACATACAATAAAAAATGTAAATGTTTCAAAGCGTTTGGGATTGAATTTTGGGGATCGTTGGAATACGATTTTCGTTTGCTTTCGATTATATTATTTTCGGTCGAAAATGACGTTTTGAATATTTACGGTTGGAAGACAAAAATAAAAGTGTACATATTATTCATGTGTGATTATTTATTTTTTGAAAGTACTGAAAAACGATAAGGAAATTGAAAAAATATATATGTATATATTCTTGTCGGTTTTTCAACGAGGCAAACTTCAACTTGAATATATATATATATTTTTTTTCTAGTTTTCTGTACGTTTTATTTTTGTCTAATTTAGGATAAGCTCTGGAATGAAAAAAAAACGAGCTGAAGGATTTTATATTTTCCGAAGGGTGATATGAAAAAAATTCATGGTGTCTAAATACTTTTTTTTTTTTTACTATATTAAATTCAATACAAATACATTTTTGCAAAAATAATATGTATTAAAAAAAGTTAAATAAAAAGTGAAAAAAATATATATAAAATCAACGATCTTCTATAGTTTTTGTTATTAAAACGTAAGTGTACTCTGGAACGTATAAAATTTGCAAATCGAGGCACAGAAACAATGAATTAGCCTTGAAACGAAAAATAAAATAAAAAAAAAAACGTGAGAGTTCTCGGCTGGAGTCGAGGGGTCATTTGCATTGCAAAGTTTTTTTGTTTCAGACGTGGAAATTTTTATAGCGTGACTCGCGCGTGCAACAACTGCGGATTGATTTTGAAAGTTTTGCTAGACCGAGAAGTAATAAATATTTGTGTACGGAAAAAAAGAACAAAACAAAAAAAAAACAGAAATAAAACGAGAGGGACAAAAGTCTTGGGAAATTTCCAAGATCGAGTCGATTCTGTCCTTTGTTCGATCCAATTAATGAACGATGAATACCCCAGGGCACTGATTATCCAGCAATTTGCATGGAAACTTTCCACGAGATTGAAATCTTCTCGGAGGTTTCGGAGCAAAAGTTACGAAGCCTAAAATACTCCCACGTTGATTCAAATTTTCAAATGATCCGTTTAGCCTCGAGATTACTCCCGATTGGCTGATTTCGACTTTTAATTGAGTACCGATAAATTCTCGTTTCCTAATCGATCGCGAATCAAATTACGATTGCTACCTATTAGCATTGATATCGAAAATAATGATGATGGCGATGATGATGATGATGATGATGATGATGAATTTTATTACGACCTGGTATTCACTTTCGAGCAAGATAAAAAAATAGCAAACAAAAAACTTAAGAAAACTAAAATATAACCTAGCGTAATAGTAATTCAAAGAAATAATACAAATACGAAAATTTTTCAAAAGTATCCCTACATGATAAAGAAATATAAATTTAAAAAAGATGATATTGAAATAATAATAATAATAATAATAATAATAATAATGGCAATGAAAACTACTTTTTAATGTAATTATTAATCAATTGAAAAATAATACTAAAAATAATAATCTCTCAAATTTTCATAAATTAATTTTTGATTACTAAAATAATTATTCTGATAATAATAATAATAATAATGCAAATAAAAGAATAGAAACAGGGGGATGATGACGACGATGATAAAATGCTCCAGTTACACTTTCGGGCAATAATGGAAATAATACAATAACATAACAAAATAAAAATTAAGTAAATGTAAATAAAAACAAAATAAAAATAAAATAAAATAAAATAATACAGAGGGCGAGAGATATTTGTTTCGTACTCTGATTAAAAACCTCCCTAAGAGAACCATACAGATTTTCATACACAGGCACGAACACTACTTAAATGTCATATTAACAATGTAAAAGGCTTTGATTTTAACAAAAATAATAAACTGTAATAGAAATAAAAATACCAACAATAAACGATAGTATCAATAATAAATTGGTAGCAACAATTGATAATAATTTATAATAGAAATGTTATTATTACTAATAATGATAATTTGAGTTTATGAAGAAAGAGGACGAGAAAGAAAGAGAGAGAGAGGAAACAAAATCTGCAAGAGAGCCTTTCAATTATAATAACAATACAATACCAATGATATACAACTGAGCGTGGCAGCGTATAATAACAAGCATAACGCAAGTCGGGCGAGGGTAATATTTCAACGATAATATGCCACAAAAGTGTACACGGAATGACACAATCCTTAAAATAAGTATATTGTGCAAAGTGAGAAAGGAAACACTTTGTATTCAAATTATTCTCGAGATAAGCTGAAAAATTAAAAAAAAAAAAAAAAAAAACATCCAACGGGTGGGAAGAGGAGGGGCGGAGTTGGCCAAAGGGAAGGCGCGAGAAAGAGGACCTTGGACAAGGGGTGAAGGGAGGGAATATTGTACTCAGTTTATTCTTCGTACACTCTTCGTCATCGTCTTTGTTATCTTAATATACGACGTTCCCACACCCCGGAATCATATGCGAAAGAACGAGCTTATTTCACGGTAAAATTCCCCTCGAATAGATTAGATTTCGACGCGTATTTCGCGCTAAGAGAAACACTGTCTTTCAGAATTGCGGGACGAGAAAAAAAATTGAAAAAAAAAGAAAAAAAAAAGAAAACAAAAAACAAACAAAAAGAAATTACGTGCAACGACACGTATGCGGGTCACGTCGATAATTTTGTGTTAACGAAATCTTATCCGGAGGTGCGTTTGCGCGACACCAGCGTTTTTTTTTCATTTTTGTCTTTTTATTTTTATTTATTTTTATTTGTTTTCATTTATTTTTATTTATTTTCATTTATTTTCATTTATTTTCATTTACTTATTAATTTTCTTTTATTTGTATTAATTTTTTAAATTTCTTTTCAATTTTTTTTATTCGTTCATTAAACTTACATTTTTTTTTTCGATTTTTCCTCGACTCGTATCACTTCGGTTCTTTTTATCCGGATAATGAATACGACTTTTTAAATTCTTTTGTGAGAAAATTCTCGAACGTTTTTCTTTAACACGCTGGAGAGATTTGTTTCTTCGGATTCGTCGTTTTGTTTTTAATGTTTATATTTCTTTTTTATTTCGTTTTTTTTTCTTCTTATTATTATTTTCGTTCTGTGAAGTTGCGAGGCGAAATACTCGGTCGTGCATAAAGCGATTAGGGGACCGGAAGTACGGTCGATGCATCGGTACGTCGAGAAGCTATCGGCCACTGGAAGATAATGGTCTCCCAAGGGGAGGTGTCACGATCGTTGAAAGAATGTTTTTTTTTTTTTTGCTGTTTTTTTCTTCTTTAATTTCATGACTTCTCGTTCACTGATCGTTTTTATGGGAATTGGCACGAGTCGGAGACTTGAGTGGGAAATGAATGAAAAAGAAAATGTGTGACGTAATTGCAGTGTTGGAACAGGAAGCAGGAGAGAGAGAGGCAGATGGGATTTTTGCAAAGGGAAGCGAAGGTTTGCTCTTGAATCTTGCATCATTCTTGCTTATTTATTATAATTTTTTTTTTATTTGAAATTGAAACTTGCATCGTTGGGACCCAACGAATGTTTATTTATTTATTATTTATTATTTTCGTGTTTATCAAAAAGTATATATTGCAAATTTACTGTCAAATATTGAACAAGGATTCAATAATGTTAGGTGATTAAAATTTTGCATAATTTTCGTAGCCCAAATATGACGTAGAAAATTTGTAGAATGAAAAAACAAATTCGTTGTTTATTTATTTGTAATATAATGTAGATTCATTTGTCTTTATTCCGTAAATGTTTAGCTTTATAAATAAATTATTAAATAACATTATGAGAGAGCTTATAATTATTGATTTTTCATTTTAAATAATCATTTTTAAATCATTTTAAATAATAACTCGAACTCAAAGTGATTAATCGATCGATCCTAAATCTCGATGATGCAATATAGTTTATAAGTATTCAATTAATCAGTGATTTTTAAAATAATAATTTATGTATTATCAAAAATTACTAAAAATTATTGTGATTAAAAGTTACAATTAAAAAATTAAAATTACATTAAAAAAATTTAATTTAATTCCATTTAAAAATAATTGATTAAATCAAAATTTTAAAAAAATTATTAAAAATTATTCTATCGTTTAAGAAAACTATAATTTGTCAACTTTTTCAAATTTTCATCGTTTTTCAAAATTCATCGAGTAAAGAGGAAAGATTCGCCAGATGAAATTCGAGACGAGAGGTAAATAATAATTTTTGTCGTCTTTCGATTGCGCAAGCTTCAGCATCGTAAAGAGGTGAAAGTTGGATGAAAAATATGTCAGCGTCAATGTTGGAATGATTGAAAAAGAAAGGGGTTTGGAATTTTCATAATTTTCGTATTTTTATCTTCGAAGTGTGTAATCGAAAATAAAGAACGTTTTCTCCGGTGAAAACAAGCGTGTTCGAGATCGTGCAATGTATACGTAAGCACGTCAAATCAATTAGTTATTCAGTAATGGAGAAAAGAAGAAAAAAAAAAACACACACTTTTGAATTCAACTTCGGGAAAGTTTTTCGTGTTTAAGAGTGCTGGAATCTAATTTCAGTTTGTTTAAATACATCGAGTAGGGAGTAGGTAGAGGAAACTTGAGGAATTCGAAAGCCCTTGTAGGGCGCATGCGCGATTATCGCAGTCCCGACATTTAATTTCCGGTTCGGGGATTCGATCGATGCGACCTCGACACGTGCAAATATCGACGCATGAAAAAATAAAAAAATAATTTGTCTCGCACACTCGACGAGAAACGAGCAAAATATTTGTACAGCGAAACGAGCTATTTCCTGTACAAATATTTCCAAGTTTCAAACTAATCGAAAGACAAAAAAAAAAAATAGCTCGAACATTTTTCGAATTTTCGAACGAAAGCGCCGAATGCAATTCCGTTGAATTTCGCGTCGTTGGAATGCATCGATCTGTTAATTTTATTTATTTTTAATCTTTCGGCTTAATTTGTTTATTTGCCATTTATATTATTTCATTTTTTATTTGCAATTTTTATTCCTTCATTTTTATATTCGTCATTTTTATTTCTTCGTTTCGTTACTTCATTTTTTAATCTTCAATATTTCTTATTTTTTCATTTGCAATTATTTAACTTTCATTCTTCTCACCATCCAAAAGAAAGTAATTTTTCTCCAATTAAAAGTATAGATCTGAAACCAGACGACGTACTTTGAATCAACAAAAAAAAAAAAATACTACTAATTATCCTTTCAGCATTGAAAAGAGCAGTGTTTTTCAAGCTCAACAAGTATTATTTTCAATTTTATTATTCAAAATTACTTCGTCTCATTCGACTAACGAAATCTGCTTCAATTTTTGTTATTCTCATTAATCAATTCCCTTAAAAAATTTCTTCAACGCGCCAATCGTAACGACGAGATATAAAACTAAACAAAAAAAAAAAAGAAAAACAAAAAAAAGGAAGAAAAAAAATTCTCATTGCGTTTCAGCTTCGACCTGATAATTTCAATCCCGTTTATTACTATTGACGAACGTTTTCTTGAACGTTCCGCAACGTTGATTGCTAAGAAGTAGATTGGAGTCAACTTACGACCGGAAGTGGGTCAAAGATTGTCTTTCCCTAAACCCTCCCCCCTTTCCCCACCCTCCAACTCCGGTCTTTCAAAAAATTCTTTGGTGACTGGTTACAAAAAGAAAAAAAAAGGGAACGCAAAAAAAAAACGGTTCATCGTGTATAGCGAGTACGTAAATACTCGAGTGGTTGAGCAATAGAGAAATCGATCAACGCGATGAAAATAAACGTGACGAAAATATCGATCACCGAAGTGTGTCTGTTCGACACGCGACCGCGAACGTTGAATTTTCAATTAAAAGCGATACGGTTTGAAAAAAAAAAAAAAAAAAAAAAAAAAAAAACGA